>PYUH01000831.1:271480-305902 GCA_016808085.1 Suaeda aralocaspica
CCTAAATTACCAATTGATTTTATAAGTATTCCTAAAGGGGAGTTGGTACACAAGGATGCCAAAACAAAGGTTGAGTACATGCAAAAACTTCATGCAGAAGTAAGGGCTAGAATTGAGAAGGTCAATGATATTTACAAGGCCCGAGCAAACAAACACAAATCACAACATGTTTACAAGGAAGGGGATTTGGTTTGGTTACATTTGAGGAAGGAAAGATTTCCAAATCAAAGGAAGAATAAGCTTATGCCTCGTTGTGATGGACCGTTCAAGATCATAAGTAAGGTGGGGGATAATGCCTATAAATTAGAGTTACCAGGAGAATATGGAGTTCATGCTACTTTCAACATTGGTGATTTAGCTCCTTATGTTCCTGATGACCAACTTCGAGGTTTGAGGACAAACTCTTCTGAAGAAGAGGAGGATGATACGAATATCAATGTCAATGAACAAAACTTCGAGGGTTTGATTGAAGGTGGAAAACAAGATGCAACCATGGGAGAGTTAGTGGCTTATGGAGACACAAGGCTTCTAGGGTTGGCTAGGGTGGATTTTTACGTGTGCATGGTAACATGTACAAGCTTTCTCACGTAAAAATCAAAGCAAGTATAGTTAGTAGTTTAGGAGTGTTGAGCTATATGGGTTTTCTTCCCACTTCATTTGATAGGGTTTTACCATATGGTGTTTTGTGATTTTCTTGTTTAGTTTATGAGTCATGGTTGATGGAATCAAGCATGGGAAACACAGAATTGAAGGTTTCTTGAAATAAAGATTGAAGCTTAAAGGGTTTCTTGAAGTTCTTGAAAACGGAAGTCCATCAAAAAATCAACGGGAAACATAGCAAGTTATATGGCGGGATTTTTGAAAGATTTTTGAAGATTTGGGCAACGTTGTCAACGGTGATTTCCGTGTTGTTTGACTTGGTCAACTTGAGTTAGTTTTTCGGAAATATGGTCCTTAGATTTGTTTCTCAAAATATCTAAGATTTAGACTAGAAATCAGGTTACAAAATATATGGTGCAAAGATTGTATCCGGTTTTGTGGAGATTATCTTGTTATCCTAATCTTAGTTTGTTATACCATAAATCTAGGGTAGTTAGGATTTGTTTAGGATACTCGAATATTGTGTGACATGTTTAGCTATAAATAGGATGTAAAATACATCAATAAAATTTCAGATTAGATTGATTAAACACAAGTTGTTTTCCGGTTTTATTGTTTCACGTAAGTAAACAAATTTTGTGAGGATTCTTGTGAAGAATTCGTTTGAGTGAGTGGTGCTGTTGAGCTTTATCTCACGTGAGGATAGTTTTAGGATTTGAGGGTGCTTTGATTTAATCAAATTCTATCAACTATTCGCCTTAGAAGTTCAGATTTGTGGTGCGTTGCTTTATCAAATTTGAAGTCTAAGTTTATCTTGTGTGAGTGGCGTTTGTTTATAACAAAATTCACATCACTAGTATGTTATAGAATATAACAAGAGAATATATTCCTTAAGAATATAGAAGTAATTCCACGGAAAATATTCTCACTGATTTTATTTGAGATCATATAAAATCAGTACAATATAATATAACATACCTTCCATACTTAAGATTATCTTACTTGCATAGCAAATCAAGTATTTGTGTATTTTTGAAATCAATTTTGCGCGGAAACAAAACTTTCCTAAAATACGGATGTATGAAGTAAACTCGAGAGGACTAGTTCAGCGCAGTTCCCAGATTGTTCCAGTTAGCCAAGTTTACTTGTAATTGTGTATGACAAGCAACCAAGGTTCCTCGTCATCCACAATTAGTTCATTTCTCTAATCTAAACCTTTATAATGCATCTATAAACCTTTATACCACTTTCACTGCATCTAAGACCTAAGAATATGACTCTATGAACTTGGTCTTCATGCAAACTTCAAGACTTGGCTTCATGAGCTTCATCTTATCTTCCATTGAACTTGTTCTTTAGTACCTCCACATGCAAACAGAACTTGCATACAATATGATAGTTCAATGTACTTTGTCATCATTCAAAACACAAGCTTGGAACTCAATAATTATGACTTCTTCATAGATATCATATTGTTTGCTTTGGATTGTACCATGACTTTATTGTGATTTTGTGTCATTTTTTACTTTTAAATTATGCCCTAGTATCTAAATAATTTATCATAGGCTTTCTTTCTTATTCACTTAGAGTGTATTTTATGCAAGCACCCACAAAAGAAACCCAAATAGTCATTATATTGGTTCTTTGAACGATTTTAACACCAAGGAGGGAATAGAAGGCAACTAGCTTGTAAAACCCTATATGACCCTAAATAGAGTACTTGTATAGGTTTTCCCCTATAATGGCAAAAGCATAGAACTACATAATCAATGGAGAATAGAACTATATTATTGAATAGGTATTTGATTGATTCCATTTGGTAGGGGATTTTGTACCGCCTCTAGCAAAGAGAATCAATCAATTACTAGGGTAATTGTCCCTAAACTTAAGATCTCCTAACCATACTTTCATGGTTTTTGCATTTTAAATGATAAGTCAACTACTCATTCGCCTCTTTATGACCCTATAAGATGTTTTTAACCTTTGGAACGAGAAAGCATGGGTGGCCAATCTCTTCTCCTTTACCAAATTAAAGTTTGGAGCTAATGCAGATGGGCCCTTATCCCTACTCTCTTTGTTAACAAGCGAGGGTATTATTATTTCTTCTAAGTTGCTGTTCTTAGAGTGGCTTGATTTGGACAACAGATCAACATGGACTTTTTACATTCTCCTCAAATTTCCATCATTCAAGTTAAAATGACAAAGCACAATACTTAGCCAAGTAAAATAGATCATTTTATTGATATCAAATATAATGATAATTTACAAGACCTGCCTAGTCGCTTGTAGCAACATATTAGCCTTTTGTTCAATACATAAATATTATGAATTAGTTTTCATACAATATGTTCAGCCTTACGAAAACAAAAAGTAATACTTCTTAAGATTGTCTACATTCTAAGTCCTTAGAATAGGTGTTTGATTGACAGTTTGGAAACGGTATGTCCCTTCTCTTACTTCTTTGATAATTTGAAAAGGACTTTCCTAATTAGGGGTGAGTTTACCATCTTCATTATATTTGCTCTTCCAACTATCTCCATCTTTCTTAGGACTAAGTCACCCTTCTTTAACAGACGTTTCTTAACCCTCTTGTTATATTCCTTGGTCATTCTCAACATGTAAATCTCATTCCTTAGGAGGTCATTGCCCCTGGCTTCCCAGTTAACAGTTTCCTCATAGATCATTACCCTTAAAGTTGGTTCAAAGATGATAGCCTGTCGATGTGGCTACCAAAGCTAAACCATACAAGGCTCACTACGCTACTAGCAAGGGCAAGTAAGGATCGAATCCAATGAGAGCAAAGTTAGACACTAAGAAGCTCGAGTGTTGATTAAGCTAAGTCAGCAATTTCAATGATTGGATAATCGTTATTGTCACTAATATTAAAACAATACAAACAAAACTAAAAGGTACTAAGGTACGGGATTCACCACTCACAACCACTATCAAGGTGTCAATCCTACAATGAGTCAAGTCTAGGAGAAAACATCTAGGGGAAGTCATTCTTAGAGCCATGTCTACTCTCTCGAGCTAGCATGACGAGCGAAACTATGAACACGACCTATTCTCATGGCGTGAGCACAAAACGGCTCCTAAGCATAATCACGAAGACTAGTAACGATCCTTAATCGAAGCACCTATTCTCATGGTACTTGAATCAATCGAACAAGTGGAGTTCTCACTCAACTTCATCTCTCGATCCTTCGTTGAGGAACCTAGGTACAACATCTATGGTAGATAGTCATAGAAATGTGAAACAAGCACCCCTTAATCCAACACTAGTCACCCCCAAGCCAAGACTCTTGCAAGAAACACTAAAACATATAGGAGGTGAGGGTTTCACCCACACCTTAGAGAAAACACTACTCACTACTCAATTTATTAATCAAATACATATTTTTATTGATGATTACAAGATTATAACAAAGAAATAACTTATGTAAGTGATTTAATCAAACTACAAAAGCAATAAAGGAAATGTAGACAAGGACAAGGTTTAATCTTGAGAAGAATTAAGAAAAAAAGCAATAGTGCAAGGACAAGATTAACTTGAGAAGAATCTTTAAAAGCTTAAAAGTAAGTAATTAAGAACAAGGACAAGTTCAACTTTAGAAGAAAATAGGAACAAAAGTAAAGGAATTAAGAGCTAGGACAAGTTTAACTTGAGAAGAATTATGAAACAAAACAACAAAGTAATGAAAGAAAGCGACAAATTATGTAAATTGAAATGGAAATTAAAGATGAATTTAGAAGTGTACTATGATTCTTGAATCTTTGTAATTAAAGAACCTTGAAGCTTTAATCCAATAATACCCCAATACAATGATGATTAAACAAGAACGAGTAACCAAGAAGCTTTAAATATCAAACAAAGAACACCAAACTAAGAACATGAACCCAAGAAACCAAGAACAAGAAACCACAATACTTTAAATAATAACTTTGAATTGAAGTAAAAGAGATTGAATTACAACTATTAAATTGTTTGAAGAACTAATTCACTAATCAAAATGAATACAAATTAATCTAGAGAGCAAAATAAAAGTCTAAATTATCTTCTACTTCTCACTATCTTTAACTAACTGCTTTACAAGAGTATATATAAACAAAACAAGACCCAAGCAAGTGGAAGAGTAAAAAGCAAAAATCAACTTTATACGAAACAGGGGCATGCGGTCTATGGTATAAGGCATGCGGCCGCAACGCAAAAGACTGCACAACTTGTAATACTTGAAAAGGGCATAACTCGATCGGTACTGGTCGAAATTGGGCAAATAAACTATCGTTTCGAAGCTTACGAGACGTACTATCACTTGCCATCAATAGACTGAAAATATAAGGTACACAGAGTGATAAAGGATAAATATCTGAACAGTTGATGTCGCTTTCTTTCATCGTGTTCAAAAAGTAAATTGAGGCTAATGAGGTTCTTCACTTGGCTTGCTAGTGATGTCGTGCCATGACTAGAGATATCGTGTATCGTGGAACATGATTCCATATCAACTAAACCAAAGCTTGTATTTCTTTACCAAATAATCCATACCATCGCTACATACATCGTAAGACCTTGTATAAATATTTCCTCAGTTTCTGAACTTCATCGAAAATTCCTAGAAAATGGAGACAACACGCAAAACAAGACAAATACGAGCATAATATGAAAAAATTGCGGGGGAACGGGATTTACTAAAAAACTAATAAGAGAAAGGGAAAACCACCAAAAAAGGGAAGAAAAACTAACTGAACTAACTAAAGAAACTACGGAAAATATAACTAAATAAACACTACATCAAACTCCCCCAAGCTGGACCATTGCTTGTCCCCAAACAATTTTTTAACTTTTAAGAGTGGAAGGAGTAAGATGAATCCCTCAGGGAAACGATTAGAAAAGACTTTATACAACTTCTCAAATTAACTAAATCTCAAACAATAAAGAAAGTAATGGAAAGCATAGCTCATGAGAAAGAATTCAAATAGCAACCTAAGTAGATTAGGGTGAAATTGTGAGTTTCAACCAATAATAAATCATAAGCTCCTATAAACAATGATCGTAAGTAATCCTCCTTGAGGGAGTTCTACAAAAACAAGAGCATAGATAAGGAGAGGAATGGCTAAACACTCACATCTTGCGAAAAGTACCCTCTCAATATGCGTGCCAAGTGACTTTATTGATCAAGTAACCTTTAAACTTTGTATCTTGGTCTCATATGGACTTTGAGGGTTGTAACGGGGTTGGGGTAAGGTGAAAGTTGGAAAAGTTTGGCTAATTTGAAGAGGTAAACCTAAGTGAAGCATTTACAACTCAATAACAAACTTTACAAACTTTTGACAATGAATAAAGCACTCAACACATCAAACCTCGATTTTCCACAATAAACCAATGATCATGAAGAATAGAAGTGGAAAAATCGACCTACAGGCCCATTTTGTAACTCAAAAACACACCTAAAAGGAATAGGACAACAAAGACATATTCATCATTTTAAAAGATAATCTTTGAAGAAATGATGATGAAAAGCCATTTACTCACTTCAAATGATTTGAACAAGAACCAACTTTTTATTACTAACTATGCTTATTTACAAAAGCATTGGAATTTCTTTATTCTTTTCTTTTCTTCTTCTTTTTTTTTTCTTTCTTCTTTTTCTCCTTTTTTCGTTTTTTTTTTTTAAAGAACTGTACAAGAGGACAAGACAACAAGCTTCACTAAGTACATAGGGTGACAACGGTTGTAGGCAGAGGTTCACATGTGTTTTAGTAAACGAGGGTCAAAGAACAAGGGGGAGCAAAGAGTATATACATTTGTGGAACGAAAAGAAAAATTTAACTTAAGAATGGTTGGATTCTAAAAGCAAAACATACGAAATGAGAGCCATGATCATATAACCGAGAACAAAGTAGACATGATTCCCAAAGTCACAAGGCAAATTCTCAATCTAGGTACCCGCAACAAGGCAAATATCAACGCTAAATAAAGAAAAATGAGACCAAGGTGGTGGTCTATATATGCATGAAAGCTCAAAACTCACCATGGTTCAAAAACGATCATTGTGTGGCATTTTGAAATAGCCAATGAGATAAGCAACCAATATTCACTACACAAGTTCATCAATCATCTAACATGGTTTTTATACTAAAGAATGAGAAGACTCATGAATTACCTTTCTAGAATGTTTGGAGATTTGAAGTTCATGAGAAAGGGAAATTCTAAGCTAGTTATATCTATTAACATCATAGGGATCTAATTCTAGAACTAACTATAAAGATCATAAAAGTGAAAAGTATTTTTGGATTTTGGAATTTGTTTTTAAATGAAAAATAAAATAAGGGAATAGCAATTAAAATGAAACATAACTAAGAAAATGAACTACATGCTCTAACTAAACTAATACATTTTGGATTATTAAGGAGAAGAGGGAGAAAGAAATTTTTTTGGATTTTCAAACATAGGAGCAACTAAAACACCACCCTCTAACAATTGTCATAACACAAACAAACACCAACAAAGAAGTAAAAAAAAAATCATCATTATCATGGTTATGATACTAACAATTACTAAATAAACACAGAACAACCATTAATTTACCAATGAAATACTCAATTTATGGCCAAAGCCCTCAAATATTTCAATAATTTAAACACTTCCTCCCCCAAGCTAGAACGAAGCCACGTCTCGGTGATTATGAAGGAGAACGAAGAAATGCCAAACAACTCAACAAAACAACAAATGAACCAAAGTGAATTCAATTAACAACAATAATAAACTAATAAACAATCTTAATACCAATTAAGAATGAAAAGAAGCCTTGAAATTAGCACATGTAACCATGAAGAACAATCATGAACTCAAAACTTAACATGAATAAGAACAATTGAAAATTATTTAGGGTTTGAGAAAATGATACCAAATAGAGTGTGTAAACAATCTATAAACACTAAGAACGAACCTTAAAGTAGCATATTTGAACTTTGAATGAAACCCTAACTTTTCCGAATTTGATTTGTGCTGGAGTTCTTGAAGATGAGTGCAAATATCCATTAGTTGTTTGGTCAATTAGATCGAATTGTTGTTTGTGAAGTGTTTAAATGAATTTATGATGTGAATTGGTGAAGATTTGTTGAGTTTGGATGATGAAGATTGATAGGGGAAGGTGAGGGAGGTCGTTCTTATGAGAGAGTGTTTGAAAATTAATGAAGGAAGTAGTCAAAACTTACCTCCATCCGCAAAGAAAATGCGCAGGAAGTGAGGGTTGTGGTCGCATGGTATATGGCCTGCGGCCGCATGGTCCCTTTTTTCACTTTTTCGTCCAAAGAACAAACTGGATAGATTGGGTACAAAATGGGAGTTGCGGTCGCATGGCATAAGGCATGCGGCAACACTGAGCAGATGGAATTTTATGCCTTGAAATCTCAGCAGAAGATGTCGATCATGCGGCCGCATAGGGAGGCATGCGGCCGCAACCCCCTAAATTGCACTACATGTCAGTTTTAAAAATATCATAACTCTCTCATCTCTCATCGAAATTGAGCATGTGACCAGTTGTTTCGAAGCTTAAAGAATGAACTTTAACCTCCAATTTGAATATCACAAAAATATTAAGTAATTAGAGAGACATAATCCGAATACTATGAGTAGTGCTTCATTTTTCTGATTTCCTTAAAACTCAACAATTTTCATCAATTTGTCTTGGGTTCATGAGACTTGGTGATACCTTAGACGCATTTGGGGACGATGAAACTCCTGAAAGGCGATGGAAAAAAAACATGAACCTCAATGGTACTTATAAGCCTAAATAAGCAAGTTAGAAGGCTTCACAAGTTAAACAAAAAGTCAAAGTAACATATAGGAATGCTAGTGTTGCTCATTATCGCTCAAAGTGCATTTCGGAATGATCAAATTCCCAACATTGCCTTAAAAAAAACCGAAATATACCCAACATGACACAAAAGTCTCACTTCATCACAAAACATTACTCAAACCATCCCAATAGCTAAAATAAATGATTCCAAGGGGTTCCCCTTGCTTGGATTCTTAAAAGGGTAATTTTGGGACAAAAAGTACCCAAAAATCACCAAAAATCACCAAAAATGTTCCAAAGAGACAATAATTGCTCAAATGAGCTAGAAAATCAAACGATATGTACAAGTAAATTTGGGTGCCCCCAGTGAGCGCCTGTTTAAAGTCACGAGCTTGACTTAGCACCTAGACACAGGAGCTAAAATGTAATAAAGGTTACATCAAAACTATCTAGGAAACTAAAAGATAAGGGCTTAGTAAATAACATTGCAAAGCTCGTAAGGGCTTGTCAAATGCACTACCAGTCAACTCACTAAATACCACATAAGAAATGACTAATAATGGCATCGAAAATAGTAAAAGGACCATTTTTTATGCTTACGGGGGAGTGAGTGCCCATAGGGAGGAAAAGAAAGACTCAAATCTAATAAAATCCTAAAAGAAAAAAAAAGGGAGCACTTCCATACACTCTAGTTGCCTTGGTTTCTATAAGAGAAACCTGAGAATCAAAACAAATAAGAATGTCCTCGAATGGAAGTGGTATGAGCATGGTTGGAAGTAAAGTATGCGGTGAAGGAACAAGGTTAGGTCGTTCCCAAGATGAAGTGGGAGGTAGTGGTATGAAGATCACCATGGCATTTATGACCTCATTTTCTTCACTAAACTCTATTTCAAGGGATTCATTGACTTCACATGGCGATTCGTGAGAATCATAACTGTCATGAGGATAGTACATATAAGGGTCATCGTCAGTTGGAAGTTGGACACTAATAAGCTCAGTAATAAGTAACAGCGGAGAAGAGTCATGACTGAAATCATTGGTAGCAAGCTCAACATGGGAAGTATGAAGTGAATTACAAGAGCTCATGCTAAAAAATTTTAAGTACTTATCAAGAGCAATTTCGAGCGAGCTCGGTTCTTGTGAATACTGATGGTGAACATCAAAGTCGGAAGCATAAAACGACAAATAATCAAAGCCCTATTCCTCAAGAGAGTTCGGTACATGACTAAAGTCATGTACTCCTTGGGTAGTCAAATCCCATTGATAGGTTTGTCTAACAATGGACTCAATATAAGCCAAGCCCTATCCAAGTCAAAACATAAGAATTGCTCACGAGACAAAGAGTCTAAACATCCCCAAGTTTCCTTGTTTAGTCCCTGATAAATAGAATTATAAGCTAACCACTTATCATGATTATAGTTAAGATTAAGGGAATCCAAAACCCTACCATAAAACAAGTAAAATGACTCATGCTCATATTGGGGGTTGATTAAGAAGGTGGCCATGAGGCGGACGCACTATTTATAAATACAAACAAATAGACTTAGGCTCATTCTACTCAAACTAAGCTAATGTAACTATTTCTCCCCGGCAACGGCGCCAAAATTTGATAGCCTGTCGATGTGGCTACCAAAGATAAACCATACAAGCCTCACTAGGCTACTAGAAAGGGCAAGTAACGATCGAATTCCATGAGAGCAAAGTTAGACACTAAGAAGCTCAGTCGTTGATTAAGCTAAGTCACAAATTTCAATGATTAGATAATCGTTATTGTCACTAATATTAACATAAGACTAACAAAACTAAAAGGTTCTAAGGTACCGGATTCACCACTCACAACCACTATGAAGGTGTCAATCCTAAAATGAGTTAAGTCTAGGGGAAAACATCTAGGGGAAGTCATTCTAAGAGCCATGTCTACTCTCTCGAGCTAGCATGACGAGCGGAACTATGAACAAGACCTACTCTCATGGCGGGAGCACAAAACGGCTCCTAAGCATAATCACGAAGACTAGTAACGTCCCTTAATCCAACCACCTATTCTCATGGTACTTGAATTAATCAAACAAGGGGAGTCCTTAATCAACTTCATCTTTCGATCCTTCTTTGAGAAACCTAGGTACAACATCTATGGTAGTTAGTCATAGAAATGTGAAACAAGCACCCCTTAATCCAACACTAGTCACCCCCAAGCCAAGACTCCTGCAAGAAACAATAAAACATATAGGAGGCGAGGGTTTCACCCACACCTTAGAGAAAACACTACTCACTACTCATTTTATTAATCAAATATATATTTATATTGATGATTACAAGATTATAACAAAGAAATAAGTTATGCAAGTGATTTGATCAAACTACAAAAGCAATAGAGAAAATGAAGACAAGCACAAGGTTTAACCTTGAGAAGAATTAAGACGAAAAGCAATAGTGCAAGGACAAGATTAACTTGAGAAGAATCTTTAAAAGCTTAAAAGTAAGTAAATAAGAACAAGGACAAGTTCAACTTTAGAAGAAAATAGGAACAAAAGCAAACAAATTAAGAGCTAGGACAAGTTTAATTTGAGAAGAATTATGAAACAAAACTACAAAGTAAAGAAAGAAAGCTACAAATTATGTAAATTGAAATGGAAATAGAAGATGAGTTTAGAAATGTACTATGAAGCTTCAATCTTTGCAATTAAAAAACCTTGAAGCTTTACTCCAATAATACCCCAATACAATGATGATTTACCAAGAACAAGTAACCAAGAAGCTTTAAATATCAAACCAAGAACACCAAACTAAGAACATACCCATATACAATGATGAATAACCAAGAACAAGTAACCAAGAAGCTTTAAATATCAAACCAAGAACACCAAACTAAGAACATGAGCCCAAGAAACCAAGAACAAGAGACCACAAATACTTTGAATAATAACTTTCAATTGAATTAAAAGAGATTGAATTACAACTATTGAATTGTTTGAAGAACTAATTCACCAATCAAAATGAATATAAATTAATCTAGAGAGCAAAATGAAAGTCTAAATTATCATCTACTTCTTCTCAATATCTTTAACTAACTGCTTTACAAGAGTATATATAAACAAAACAAGACCCAAGAAAGTGGAAGAGTAAGAAGAAAAAATCAACTTTGTACGAAACTGGGGCATGCGGTCGCATGGTATAAGGCATATGGCCGCAACCCAAAAGACTGCACAACCCGCAATACTTGAAAAGGGCATAACTCGATTGATACTCGTCGGAATTGGGCAAATAAACTATCGTTTCAAGGCTTGCGAGACGTACTATCACTTCCCATCAATAGCTTGTGAAAATATAAGGTACACAGAGTGATAAAGGATAAATATTTGAATAGTTGATGTCACTTCCTTTCATTGTGTTCAAAAAGTAAATTGAGGCTAATGAGGTTCTTCGCTTGGCTTGCTAGCGATGTCGTGCCATGACTAGCGATATCGTGTATCATGGAACATGATTCCATATCGACTAAGCCAACGCTTGTATTTCTATACCAAATAAACCGTACCATCGCTACGTACACCGTATGGTTTTAGTTTTAATTCTTGTTCTTGAATTGTTTTCCATACTTTTGAATATGTTTGAGTGGTTCCCTTTCTAGGACTAGGGGATCAATGATTTAATTCAAGTGTTGTATGATGATTAATTAATATATTTTTTTGGTGTTCCTAAATTCCTATTGTCAATTTATATTGCTTTCAATTAAATTCTGGCCAAGTTTGATTGTTAGTTTGATATTGTCGAAATCGATGTCGAGAGGTAAGATCACCACAATTAGATTACAGGAATAATAGGCAAAACGAGTCTAAGTGAGCGAGAGCCATAAGAGGAGTTTTGAAGGAGTCTAGATTTGAAAGAATTAGCGTGGCTTAATTCAGGAAGCCATCGATTTGTTAATTGATTGTTATTTAGTTCATTGATTAATTTGTGGTGAACTGATGTCCTAGGCTTAGTTTATTGATAAATTCTAGTGTTTAATTTCTATTTTAATAGTAATTAGTTTCGTAGTCATAATCAATTCAAAAGCCCTTTGTAACAGAACAGATTTTTAGAATTAGTAGAAATTCATTGCTTCCTTGAGGATTCAATCCCTACTTCCCTATCTACATTAGTTAGAGTTGTAGGTTATTTTGGATAGGTATATGACTTTCCCTTTCAAATTTTGGCGCCTTTGCCGGAGAGGCAATTGTTTATTTTCTGCTAATCGGGTTATTTTGTTTATTTTTATTTTTTTCTTTAGTCTCAAGGAACTAACTGTTCTTTGAGACAATTCTTACAGTTTTCTTTAGTTTCATTGCTTGCGCAGGTACTAGGTTTGTATGCCGATTTGGATTGATCCTGGACCAGATAGGTCGTTCCATAAGCGAAGTCGTAGAAGGAAAGGGATATTGCGGAGGTCTTATCTTTCCGAAAGGACACTATCTGGTTTGTCACAACTTTTGGATGATTTGGATATTTCTAATAAAGAAGAGATGTCGGGTTCTGAGTATAACGAGAATAATGTGCCTCCGCCACCGCCGCCGCTGCCGCCACTGGTAACGCGATCACAGAAGGATTATTCCCAACCCAGTTCTACAACAGTAGGAGGTGGTTATCGGTTTCCTGATACAGAGGCTCCTGATTTTGAATTGAGGCTAGCTTTGGTGAAAATAGTGGAAAGAAACCAGTTTGCAGGGACATTTATGGAGGATCCGAATTTGCACTTAATTAACTTACTCCAGTATTGTGGTACGGTCAAGCAACATAGGGTTTCTCAGGACAACATTAGAAGAATGATGTTCCTATTTGCATTTAAGGACAAAGCTCCTACTTGGTTGAATAGCCTCAATATGCACAACATCAACAGTTTGGATGAACTGGTTCTTGCATTTCAAAGGAAGTACTACCCTCCAGAGCGAACTCCAACCCTTCGAAGCAAGATCAGAAATTTCAACCAGGAGATGGATAAGACATTGCATGGAACATGGGAAACGTTTAAGGATCTATTGAGGTTGTGCCCACATCACGGTATTGGTAAGTGGTTCCTAGTTAAGTCGTTCTATAATGGTTTAGGGAATGAGAGCCATACATTGCTTAATTCAGCTGCTATTCATGAACCAGGAAGTTAATGCTACTTATGAGTTAGTTAAAGAAACTGCCATTCACAATTCACTGTTTGGCAATCCTAGAGGAGATTCGAAGAGAGGTGGAAAGCATGTAGTTGATGACAAGTATGAGAGTCTGGCTTCACATATCAATGCTATAAGTCAAAACCTCGATAAGATTAGCACTACATCTACTCCACCATCATCAGTAGCTGCGATGGCTTTACTTTCGGGATGTACTTAGCCTTTCTGCGATTCTTGTGGTTCATTTGGTCACAATGCCCAGTCATTTCATAGTTTCATGGAGCAAGTGTGCACTTTCCAATCTTACAAGAACAACTCATTCTCTGACATATATAATCCAGGTTGGAAGGACCATCCATACTTCTCCTACAAGAGCAACAATGTATAGAATCCACGACAATTCATGCCACAACAACTACATCAGCAGATGTAGCGGTTTGCACCACCACAACCACTAGGTTTCAATAGGCCACCATTACTAGCACTACCATCCCAACTAAGCAATGAGATTTCGGAGTTGAAGAATATGATGCTACTGATGCAGAAGATCATGTAGGCAATGCAGGATCATAACAAGCAATTGGAGACCCAGCTAGCTCATATTTCATAGTCTACAACTTAGCGACAACAGGGTTAATTACCTCCTCCACCAAATCCAACAGCTCTAAGGGACCATTGCAATTCAATCATTACCAGAAGAGGGACCCACTATGAGGGCCTGAAGATGCCAACTGAAGATCTTGATTCAGCAATGGGAGCACAAAATGGTAAGACTAGCAATGTGGTGATTGAGGAGATTGCAAAGCCTTTCTAAGGAGAAAGATGACATGGAGAAGAGAGCTCCAGTAGCTGATAAGCTCGTTGATACATTGACACCTCCCAAGGTGCCACTACCCTTTCCTCGTAGGGTAGACAGGAGTTAGAATGACAATCACTTCTATAAGTTTCTGGATATTGTTAAAATTTGCAGATTACTGTGGCTTTCACTGATCTGATTACGTAGGTACCTACATATGCAAAGTTTTTGAAAGACATATGGAGCAGGAAGCGTGAATTGAGTTCGGTAAAGACTGTTGCTATAACTGAACAATGTAATGCTATTTTGCAGAACAAGTCTCCATCTAAACTCAAGGATCCTGGAAGTTTTTCTATTCCTTGTAACATTTGTCAACAGTTTATCGACAAAGCTTTATGTGATTTAGGGGCCAGTGTTAGTGTACTGCCATTGTCTATTTGTAGCAAGTTAGATATAGGTTCTTTGAAATTTACTAACATTACTTTGCAGATGGCAATTAGAACTGTAAAATACCCAAAAGGTACTTTGGAGAATGTCCCAGTAAGAGTTGGGAAGTTTTTTTATTTCTGTAGACTTTGTCTTGCTAAATATAGATGAGGATGCTGATATCCCCATTATAATAGGTAGACCATTTTTGAACACTGCAGGTGCTGTTATTGATGTGAAAAATGGTAGTCTAACTCTTTTTGTAGGTGATGACAGGGTTACCTTTGACCTTGATGGTACATTGAAAATCCCCATGTTGGAGAAATCCTGCTATAGAATTGATGTTATTCATGAAATTGTTTGTGATGACTTGCCTCGACCCCTTAAAAAGAATCTTCTGGAGGCCGTTTTGTGTTTGGATGTTGTTTCAGCTGAAGGCAATATGGAGTCAGATGGGTTGATCCAAGACCTTTCAGGAGTGGAATTGAATTCAGAGAGCAATCATCAATTTTGGAAGTTGCCCCAAAATATTTGTTTAGTAAAGGAGGTAACACAACCTGAGATGAAACCCCTTCCCTCTAATTTGAAATATGCATTCCTAGATTAAAAAGAGCTATATCCAGTTATTGTTAGTGCATCTCTTACTGATAGTCAACTTAAGAAATTATTAATTATGCTAAAATGTCATAAAAAGGCTATTAGTTACACTTTGATGATTTGATTGGTATTGGCCTTGATTTTTGCATGCATCGCATTCATTTAGAGGAAGCTCATAAACCATGCATAAAAGGTGAGCATCGTTTGAAACCTAACATGCAGGATGTAGTTAAGAAAGAAGTCATTAAATTACTTGATGCTGGCATTATTTATTCTATTCCCGATTCTAGATGGGTTAGTCCAGTTCAAGTAGTGCCTAAGAAAGGTGGGACCACTGTTGTGCGTAATATAAAAATGAATTGATTCCCACTAGTTTTTATAGGTTGGCGTATGTGCATTGATTGTAGGAAATTGAACATCGCCACTAAAAAGGACCACTTTCCCCTACCCTTCATTGATCAAATGTTAGAAAGGTTAGCTAGGCATAAGTATTTCTGTTATTTGGATAGATACTCGGGATTTTTCCAAATCCCCATTCACCCGGACGATGGGGAAAAAACTACTTTTACATGTCTTTATGGTACTTTTGCATATCGTAGGATGCCTTTTGGTTTATGTAATGCCCCTGCTACTTTTCAACGTTGCATGATGAACATTTTTCTGACTTTATTGAGTCTACCATGGAAGTATTTATGGATGATTTTAGGGTCTATGGAACTTCATTTGATACATGAGACAATCTAACAAAAGTGCTTGTGAGATGTGAAGAGGTGAATCTTGTGCTAAATTGGGAAAATTGTCACTTAATGGTCACCAAAGGTGTTGTTCTTGGACATTTAATCTCAAAATGAGGGATTAAGGTAGATAAGGCAAAGATACTGGTAATCGAGCAACTTCCCCCTCGTATGAATATCAAGGGGGTAAGAAGCTTTTTAAGTCATGCAGGATTCTATCGCAGGTTTATTAAAGATTTTTCTAAAATTGTGAAACCACTAACCCAATTGCTTTTGAAGGATGCAGATTTTGATTCTACTGATGAATGCCTTGAGCCTTTTAACATGATTAAACAGGCACTTACTTCTGCACCTATCATGCAATCTCCCGATTGGGACCTCTCGTTCAAGATCATGTATGATGCCAGTGAACATGCAGTTAGAGCGGTTCTAGGCCAAAGAAAGGAGAAGTTGTACATGCCATTTATTATGCCAGCAAGGTACTCGATCCAGCTCAAGTTAATTATGCCACCACTAAGGAGTTGCTAGAAGTTGTGTATGCACTTGACAAGTTCCGATCATATCTATTGGCCTCATAAGTAATTGTTCACACTGAACATGCTGCTCTGAAGTACCCCCTAGCCAAGAAGGAAGCAAATCCACGATTGATCAGATGGATTCTACTACTGTAAGAATTTGACCTCAAGATTTGTGACAAGAAGGGAGTAGAGAATGTAGTAGCTGATCATCTATCCAAAATTCGTTTTGAAGATGCGGAGCTTACACCTATAGATGACTCCTTTCCCAACGATAACTTACGTTCAGTTACAGTTAAATCACCATGGTTCGCTGATTTTGCCAATTACATTGTAGGAGGTGTCCTGCCTCCTAATCTTTCATCACAGCAGAAGAAGCGGTTTTTATATGATGTTCGACGATATTTTTGGGATGATCCGAATCTGTTTTGAGAATGTGTGGATGGTCTATACCAAAGGTGTGTTCTTGATTAGGAGTTTTACGGGATCATGCGCCATTGCCACCCATCACCCTATGGAGGTCATGCTGGGCCATTAAAGACAATTTTCAAGGTACTACAATCTGGGTTCTATCGGCGTACTCTCTTCAAGGATGCTCGATATTTTGTGTTGTCTTGATATGTGTGCCAAAGGACCGAAAATATTTTGAAACGTCATGAGATGCCTCAAAACAGGATACTAGAAGTTGAGATTTTTAATGTTTGTGGTATTGACTACATGGGGCCATTTCCTTGTTCCAATGGAAATATGTTCATATTAGTGGCTGCAAATTATGTTTCAAAGTGGGTAGAAGCTTTCGCAACACCCATTGCGGACTCTAATATTGTGCTCAGGTAATTTAAACAAGTCATTTTCCCAAGGTTTGGAGTTCCTAGAGCCATTATCAGTGATGGGAGTTCTCACTTTCATGAGAAGCGACTAACTAAATTACTCGAGGAGTATGGAGTCTACCATCGTACCGGGTTAGCTTATCATCCACAGGCAAGCGGTCAAGTCGAAGTTTCTATCGGGAAATCAAATCCATTTTAGAGAAGACGGTTGCAAAATCGAGAAAAAATTGGAGTAGCAAGCTTCACGGTGTATTATGGGCATATAGAACGGCATTTAAGACACCCATCGGTACATCTCCTTAACGATTAGTGTACGGGAAGGCATGCCCTCTACTGGTTGAGTTGGAATACAAGGCTTATTCGGCGGTAAAAGAGCTTAATATGGATGTCGAGCTTGCAAGTAAGAAGCGGTTATTTCAGTTGAATGAGTTGGATGAGTTCCAATTAGGAGACTATGATAGTGCTATGATATACAAGGAGAAAACTAAGAAATGGCATGACATGAATCACGAGGAAAGAATTTCAAATTGGTGATAAAGTACTCTTATTCAACTCTAGATTAAAGCTTTTCCCTGGAAAGCTAAGGTCTAGATGGAGCGAACCCTTCATTGTCACCATGGTAAGTCGGTATGGATTCGTCGAGATTCAAAATGACAAGGGAGAACGATTCAAGGTCAACGGTCATCTACTGAAGCATTACTATGAAGGAGATGTCGTTGGATTAGTTGAGGAAGTTACCTTCCACAACACTCAACCCCTATGAGTCACGAGGTATTATGGCCAAGCTAATGACCTTAAACAAGCTTTTTTCGGGAGGCAACCCGTAAGTAGTTTAGTAGCTTTATTTTTATTTATTTTTAGTTTCTTTTAGTTTAGTTTAGCTTTTCGTAGTGAGTAAGCGTGAGGAACTAACAATTCTATTAAGTCTCCTGGAGTATTGCAGTTTAGGAAAATTTACATGTTGAGGGGAAGGTAGAAAAGGAAGAAAAGTTTGAGAAAAATGGTGAAATGCAGTGTGACCTGGCGGCCGGGCAAAGTGAAGGGGGTCCTGGCGGTTTGAATTATCTCTAAGCGCATCACGAATCCCCATACTTAGAAAATTTTTGGAAAATTTTGCAGATTCATGAAGAGTGCAAATTGCCCGGGTGGTCGGACGAAACGTAGGGGGTCCGGGCGAGTTGATTTATCTCCAGGTGCGCAACACGATTTTCGGGACTTAGAAAAATTTTCAAGGTGCAAATCTCCTGGGTGCCTGGCGAAGCGAGATCGAGCTAGGCGAATTGGGGGGCGGGGTCCGAGCGAATCGACAGCCACACTTACCCTTTTTCCTCCCTGTTTCTTCTTCGATCCACCCTTTTTCCTCACTTTATCTCTATCTTTTTCTCTCTCTTCCCACCTTTACTCTTATTTTCTCTTTCATAAAATCCCAATCCTCCATTGATTCTAACCTCATTTAATCTTCTAAACTCTATAACTTCCTCATCACAATTCCAAATCACCTCAAATTTTTACTAAACTTCATAATTTTCACTCTTTTTCGTATCTCACAACAAAAATCACCAAAACCCACACTACCCACAAACCCTAACATTCTTCAAAAATCAACAAGATCTTAATAAGAGCATCTAAGAGGCAAAGGGGGGAGTCAAGTGCAGCGGCCATGAGGAGAAAACCACAACAAGAGGCCATCCCGCGAGACCCCGAATACCCTATGGTAAGCTTTTCCTCTAATGAACAACGTGAGAAATTTATTAAGCTTAAATAACACCCCATTACCCCCCCCCCCCCCCTTTTTTAGATCACACTTTGTTACATGTTGTAGGTCTAGTTGAAGAAACTAGGGAATTCCTGAAAAACATGGGCATGGAAATTTTCTTTACTATGGATATGCCAACTTATGCTGATAAGACATATGAATTTATGTCTAGTTTTCGGGTAGACCAACCAAATCTGCATAGGCCCACTAGGGGTGTGTCCTTCGGACTTTTTGGGGAGGACCGGTATGAAACATTAGCAGATTTTGGTTTTATATTTGATTTAGCTTGTTTGGGTAAGCTGTAAAAAGGATTCAAAAGAATTTAATGGTGTGGAATCATGGAATATATTCACGAGTCATATTATGGAGAGTTGGCAACATAACTCCGCTAATTTGATGCACCAACCTTCAGCACGTATGGTACATCGCCTCATGGGATGGACTATATTTGGCTGCAATGAGGCATACACGGTCACTACTAGGGAGATTATGATCACAGGCCAACACTTGTTGCGTGGCTCTTGCCCGTATAGGATTCTTAATTCCTATCATTTTGTTATGCATTTGCAAACACAGACTAACACTTTTGCAGGTTTAGATTAACATGGTAGGCCTATCGTTAATAATATTCACTAGTGGAAAAAAGGTCATTTGTTGCGGGTAAAACCCCCTTATTTGCTGCGGTTTTTGGGCGCATCAAATAAGGGGGCAGCAAATAAGAACCTTCTTATTTGCTGCGGGAGAACCGCAGCAAATAATGGTGTATTTGCTCCGGTTCTTTTACCCCCCGCAGCAAATAACCCCCCTGATTTTTGGAGGGAAAGAGGTTATTTGCTGCTTGAGGAGAAGAACCGGAGCAAATAAATTAATTTTTTTATTTTTTTTTCGGTTTTTTTTTTTTGTTGGCTTTACAATAAACCAAATAAAATAATACAAATTGGAAAGACAAAATGATTTTCATATATAATAATATAATCTACAATATATATAATACATCAACTGTCAACGACAACTACGCAAATTAAATAAACCATCACTTAAGTTAAAATTATTAGTTATTACATGATCGAGTACATCGTTAGTTTCATAAATTACTAGCTAATTATGGTTCTTAGTTACTTTCACATACTACGAAGAAATACTTTGTCATCACGAACAATATGTTGTAAGGAAATTAGCAAGCTTGTCGCGAACCTCGTCAATCTCCGAAATAGTGAAAGGTCCATCCCGAATTGTTTTCGACGTCCTCATAATCTGAAATCCAATAAGAATGAAAGAAAGAGGTTACCNNTCGTGCAACTTGCGATGATGTCACACATGTACCTCATGACATAGTACCCGCACTCGACACCATTTTCTTGCTGTGCACACTAATTGCATAATAAAAACGGGATAAGAATGAGGAAAATCAAAATCGGTACTAACTATATTATGTGTAACGAAATTAAGCAACACTGTATCATTTACCTTAATTGATATCAAGTTAGGAATCTTTGTGCTTGTTCTTACTTTCTTCATTACGCTATATTGATAAACAATGTTATATCAGATGTCAAAATAAAAAAGAAAATGAAAACCAACTTTAAATAGTAAAGCAATAGAAGATGCTATGATCATACCTATTCACCCAAGTCATGATCATCAAACTACGGGGCGGCTCCGTACGACAAGAATCTAGCACATACACCGTGTATGTGGAAGGTGACACTATCAATAGCACCCAATGTGTACTACATAGATAACAAACGATTGTCAATGACATCACTTGCGGTTTTAGTCAAATTCATCTTAGCACAACGTTTACTTTGTTCATTTATTGTTTTAAAAAGCAACAGTTGATACCGATTGACGGATTCTCTTCTATTAATTATAAGAGGTAATTAATACCGTAACATATATAGGAGGTAATTGTAGGAGGCAATTATAGGAGGTAATTGTAGGAGGCAAGTATAGGAAATTTAAGGCTGCATATTAAAACAAATATGGAGGAAACATAATTGGGCATATAATTTCAACATGGATGAAAGGTCGTCATGGAGAAGGGAAAAGGAGCATNAGAGAAGGGAAAAGGAGCATGACCGGTTCAAGACAATTGCAGACAAGTATAAAAAGAAATACAGCATAATGTGACATACTTCGAAAATAACGGAAAAAGTTTTATAATAATTCTTACTCTTGAAGGAGCGAACACGAACTTCCTTTTGGATTGCATTGCTTTCTTGATGGCGGTTTCAATGTAATCTTTCACTTCGGCCTTGTTCTTCAAACAACGTTGGTCGTAGATCTCTTCCGGACACATCCATCCAACCTTCAATATGGACTCGCACCCATCCAAATCGAGGTGAAGCAAACTTGAGTCCGTCCAATTACTTTCGGATTTTAAACTAAATAGATCCAATACACATGAAAGTTTCGTCCACTTAGTACACCCCGGGTATAGAGGCTTTTGAGAAGCTTCTGAAATGAATTCGAAAGCACGGTAACCCTCAAGATCCTCCACCATGTTCTGAACTTGGTCACCCTCATTTTCATAATCGTCGACATCATTTTCAAAGACCTCATTATTGGTTGTGTCAATGGTGTTTTCCACATTTTGATGCATATTACCTGACTCAGAATTACCCTGGTAAACACCGGTCTCACCATGAAAAACCCAAACATAGTACCCAGGTCGAAATCCGAAACGAAGAAGATGCTCCCTAATAACAACTATGCTCTCAAACCTACAATCATTCTCACACTTGAAACAAGGGCAATAAAAGCCCCCGCTCTGTTTGGTGTTTTCATATGCTACGGCAACATCGCAAAATTCAAACACCCCATCCACAAATTTGCCTTTGTCAGGGCAATTATACATCCAAGAACGGTCTTTTGTCATGTTTCACTAGACATAAGCAATGTAGTTTAATTAGTTACACATTTATTTTCAGAGAAGCATGGATGTAAGTATATAGGATCTAGTCATATAAGTGCAGGGAAACACCATAATTTCATGCATGCAGTCCAAGGGTCCTTATCACTCCAACCTAACCCATCCTTGGACGTCTAATCCCACTAGTGAATGTTTGTCATTTGATCGATTCACACGAAAATCCGGCAGCATCTCCCTACAGTTCTCCAAGTACATAATGTAGATAATTTGCATTAATCAACACTTGTACTCGAAGAACAAAAAAGGGAAACACAATGACTAGATTTTCATGGAATCGGTCAAAATGACAAACATTCACCACCTAAGTGAGATTACACGTCCAAGAACAGTCCCAAAGACGGGGACTATTCAACACTTACTCCTAATGAGTAAGTATTGAATGGGTATCTAGGTCAAGCATGGGAAAGCATAAACATGTGTTATACTAATAACTTTAGCCAACATATATAATGGAAACTAATACATTTGCCAAGCATATAAACTAAATTAACATGTCTCCACCATTATTCTCATATGTCCATCATCACAAAGCCAAACATCTTTACTTAGCCTAAGAAAACTCGATTTAAAAGAATAAAAAACACAAACATATTGAATTAGGTTTTACAATAAATCAACACATATTTATAAATAAAAATTAGGTTTCATTTCATGCATATTTATTTCACAAGTGGGGTGAAGTGACCCCTTATCCCATTACATACATCCGACATTGATAAAAAGATATAACTTGATAAGATTTGAATT
Organism: Suaeda aralocaspica; assembly: GCA_016808085.1. Taxonomy (NCBI): domain Eukaryota; kingdom Viridiplantae; phylum Streptophyta; class Magnoliopsida; order Caryophyllales; family Amaranthaceae; genus Suaeda; species Suaeda aralocaspica. The sequence goes on from PYUH01000831.1 coordinate 294,345, forward strand.
CATCATGACATTGTCACAATAAGTTATAATACTATGTTAAATGATCAACTTAATAGAAAGTCTTAGTTAATTGTTGAAGTTCGATAGTTAATTTTAATTTACCCAACAAGATAACATAATAGGATACTTTTAAACTCATTATTGTACCGTGTTTGGTTTATATATACCTTAAAGAGGAAGTAGCCAACTTTGGATCGAGAAGTCAACACAAATAGTGGCATATATAAACCATAACATTGGAATGAGACTTGATTGGATATTTGTTTGACTAGCTAGTACTAATAACAGCTGGTATATAAAACGTATGAAGTCGCTTCATCTTCTTCTGTGGTGACACTCTTTTCTTGTGTCACGGTCATTGTTTGTTATAACTTTCTGTGTAATTTGTAATTCAAGCAAGAGTGTTTACCTTCCAAAATACATTAAACAAATTTGTATCTTGGTTTTCATCCGTCAATCTAGGCTTCTACTTAGTATTACATGTTTTTACTTTTTATTTAATCTATTTTCAACAAGATATTCCAATTCCTTGCGATTATTATCCAAGTGATGAGAAATCAAGAAGACTAATACTACAAGAATAATATTTGTCAAAAAGACAATGCATATCAGTATTATAAACGAAAGAGTTTGCTAGTCTGTGGGGCTATATGAGGAAAAGAAAGGAAAAGAATATATTACTATCAAAAAAGTTTATTTTAAAAAAGAATGGCGTTTGTTGAAGAATTTTCAGGAGGAAAAAGGGTTATACATTTATGTGGAATCTCCTATTCAATCAGAATAATCAAACCGAGTACGGCACAAACATACAGAGACGGTACATCCCAAAATTTTGGCCAAAATAATTTTTCATTCGAATTTGCATTATGTCGAGTTTTTGATAAGTACAGCACATAATGTCAACCTTTATATTTTGCTTTCCTATTCTGGTTATTATCTAGAACACTAAAAAGATATAAAAAGGTTGTTCAGACTTCAGACAATGAGCCGTAGCTCAGAAACAGTTGAGCTGTCTATTATTAGATCATCTTTAGATTCCAAAAAGAGTTTGCACTCAAAGTGGGAGTGTGGAGGCCTTAAGCTTGGACGTCAATGTATACTTTATGGAAGATGCTAAAGTTGCATCAATAGTTCCGAAGTCCGAACTATCTACTATAACATCCAAGGCAAACATGCATTGCTCACTTTAACTGGCCTCAGCAAGGAGGATATGATAATTGTGGCTCAATAAGTGTTCAAGAAATGGACTGACTTTCTGATTAAAGGCTAGATGCAAGTTTTATAAAACACAGTACTTATAAAGTTATAATGGTAATAATTACTTACAAATTTCAATTTCAGGTTTATTCCGTAGAGCTCTCTTACTTTTACTTTATTCTATATTTGGTTAATGATTTTCCCGTTTCTACAGTCTACATGTTAGACTCACTCAAATCTTATAACTTCTGATTTGAAGACCATAACTTATCAGCTCTTTATTACAAAACTAAGAACCTGTTAACTGGGATAATTAGAGACAGATGAATTAATAGGTGACCTGTTTTATATCGACATACAGTAATCTACCTAAAAGTATATATATAATAGCACATTTGTAAAATATATAGTCATTAAATAATTAATTAATTAATATTCATTTAATCTTTAAGTTTTAGTGAAATTTGCACACCACTACACCACATAATTATAGTTTTTGTAAAAAGACATCATAATGTAAAATAGTGAACAATCAAAACCCTAAAACCAGAAATTTAAAACAATCAAATACCCTAAAACCAGAAATTAAAAACCCTTAAAAATGAGAAAAGAAGAGAAGAGAAATCCCAAACCTAAAACAACAGACTACGTTGCAACAGCAAGAACAACAGCAGCTTCAGCCACGAACACCGACAGAAGGTTCAACCTAATTCGACTTGGAAGCTTCAAGCTTCAATCGAAAACCAGAAATTAAAAACAATCAACAACCCTAAACCCAGAAATTAAAAACCCTAAAAAATGAGAAAAGAGGAGAAGAGAAATCCCAAACCACGAATTCGTTTGGAGGTTAGCAGCAGATTTTGATTGGAAAGCTTCAAGCGCGAATTCGACAGCTTCACGCCTGGTGTTGATGAAAACTCACGAATTCCACAGCTTCAAGCGCGAAGTGAGAGAGTGAGAGAGAGTTTATATTGAGTGAGAGAGGACCGAAGTGAGAAGAAGAGAGAAAGTGGAGTGTTGGTGGTGGTGGAGCAAGGGCGGTTTACGAGGAAGGAGGAAGGAGGAAGGAGGAAGGACGAAGAAGAAAGAAGATAGGGTGAATGAAGGAGGGAAAAAGTGAATGAAGGTATGTAGAAGTGAAGTTCAGGAATGAAGTTGAATAATTGTGCGTTGAACAAATTAAACATGTGTTCGTATTTAATTTGCTGCTTGATGAAAACCCACGCAGCAAATGGAAAAAAAAAAAAAGCAACAAAAAATATTATTTGCTGCGGTTCCTAAAAGACCGCAGCAAATAATAAAGGGCGGGTTTTTTTTTATTTTTTGCGATTATTTGCTGCGGTTTTAGATGAATGGAAGAAAACCGCAGCAAATGGGCCGCAGCAAATGTGTTTTTTTGTACTAGTGATTTTTTTTGGTAAATAAAAGATTTTATTACCAAGAGCAAAAACATTATAAACACCAATAGCAAAAGGCCAAAACAATACCAAAAACACCAAAGTTGCAAAAGCATCTCAATGGCTAAGGAAAACCCCCTTCTAGGAAGAGAACTACCCCTAACCATCACTATCACCTGCAGCAACAAAGGTTAACCCTTAAGACAATATATACAAGTACTGATGATCATCATCTAGACATCTAAAGGAAATTCTATAAAGCACCTCTCTAAACACAACCTCTACATTTTTACAATTGTTGTTGAAGATCATGGAGTTTCTTTGATTCCAGATGCTATATACACATTCAGTAAATAGCATAAGCTAAATCTTCTGCTTTACATTCTTCCTCCTGCTAACCGTCTTAACTGCCTCTACTTCCTAACGAAACTACCCAGGCAGTCTACCAAGTTGCAAAATCCTCAGAGCTTTAGACCAAATAGCAGCAGAATAAGCACATTGAAAGAATAAATGATCTACAGATTCTGGGGCACTGCAGCAAAGGGGACAAAGAGTACTGCAACCAGGATACCAAACCTGTATTCTATCTCTGGTCATTAATCTATTGTTCAGTGCAAGCCAGGTCATAAACACACTATTAGGTGTGGCAGGATTATTGCAAATTACCCTCCTCCAATCTACTTCACGTACTTGTCGCAGCAACAGTTTATACAATTTCAGAGTCCTCATTTTACCTTGGTGCTCAATAGCTTCCCAACCTCCTACAACATCAATCATAGTTCTATATATGAGAATTTTCCTCAAGACCCAAGAACAGTTACTAGGTATGGGCATACTCCAACAGTGATACCTCTTAACATAATAGATGTGTACCCATTTAACCCACAAGTTATCAGCCTTGTGAGCTAAATCTCGCAGCACCTTGGCAATAGCAGCTGCATTCCACTCTCCAAGAGATAAACATTCCAGCCTTCACTCACCTTTGGCAAACATACTTGCTGCCAAGCTATAGGATTCTTCCCAGAACGGATAGCTACTCCAGACCACAAATAAGCCCTGAACCTAGACTCAATATCTTTAATCACCTTCTTAAGCAAAATGAAAATTTGAGCCCTATAACTCTGAATTACAAAAGGCACACTTTTCACCAATTGAAGCCTACCAGCATAAGACAGATATTTTGCATTCCAGCCTTAAATTTTAGCAGTAACCTTATCAATGTGAGGTCTACATTGGCATATAATGAGTTTCTTATAACAAAGAGGAACTCCCAAGTACCTAAAAGGAATAAACCCATAGGGATACCCAACACGTTCACCAAGTAATCTTGTGTATCTCTCGACACCCCATCCATGTATATTTTACTTTTGTCAAGGCTAGCTGTCAATTCAGAGGCAAGAGAAAATTTGGTAAAGGCTTGGAATAACAGTCTCAAGGACTCACTGTCAGCGCTAGAAAACATTAGAAGGTCATCAACAAACATCAAGTGAGTCAATCCCAATTTCTCACACTTAGGATGGAAGTTAAAGTCAGGGACACCATGCAACTGAGCAAGACAGCTAGAAAAATATTCCATACCAATAGCAAAAAGAAAAGGGGACATGGGGTCACCCTGCCTTAACCCGTTCTTAGAAACAAATGGGACAGAAGTAATACCATTCAGAAGCAAAGTATATGAAACTGAGGTGACACATCCCATGACCTAATCCACAAATTTAGCAGGGAGCCTTATCTCTCTCATCATGGTCTCCAAAATACTTTATTCAACTGAATCATAGGTTTTTCTAAGGTTAATCTTAACCATGCACCTAGGAGCAATATTCTTCTGAGAATAACCTCTAATAAATTCAGTAGCCAATAAAATGTTATCCCCAATGTGTTTCCCAGGAATAAACCGAGCTTGAGCACCATCCATAACTTCTCCAATAACCTTAGCAAGCCTAGCAGTCAACACTTTTGAAATGATCTTATATAAAATAGTGCATCAAGCAATAGGCCTGAACTCCTTATCATAGGAAGGTTGAGCAACTTTTGGAACCAAAGTGATAGTAGTACAATTCCACTATTTTACCATTACTCTTGTATCAAAGAAATGCCACACAACTTCATGTACTTCTCGCTTAACCACATGCCATGCGTTCTTAAAAAAGCAGCCATTTAAACCATCAATACCAGGGGCTTTAGGCTCATCAATACCATCCAAAGTTGCATCAATCTCATGAACTTACACTGGAGTCAGTAAAGATGAGCTAGCCTCAAAACTTAGCTGCCTACCCTTCCTACCAAGTGGCACATCAACCCCAGGCAAAGAATTAGCAGCTGACCCCATTAATCTTTGATAGAATTGAACAAACTCCTTCTCAACTTGTATAGGAGCTTTTAACAACTGATTTTGTTTTGTATATATAGAATCAATCATGTTCCTACTCTGCTGTTGTTTGATAGAATTAAAAAAGAACTTATTGTTGTTATCCCCAAGCTTGACCCAGTTGATCCTGGCCTTCTTATAAATGCTCTCTTGAATGGTTAACCACTTCCTCAAATTCTGAACAGCAGTTTGCTCTCTATGACATAGCTCTGTGTTTTGTCCTGTAATTGCTGCGAAATATTATCTAAAGCATCCATAGCATCCTAAACCCTTTGCTTAATATTCTAGAACTGGTGAGTATTTAACTGTTTAAGCCCTTGTTTAACCTTCCTCAATTTATACCATACCTGCATCATAGGATTAACATGGTATCCGGATTCCTAGGCTTGGCCAAAAATACTGAGAAAATCTACATGACTAGCTAAACAATTTGGAAATCTGAAAGGCCTCCCCTTACCACAAGGAGCTTGAAAAACATCAAACAACATGGGACTATGATCAGAAAGTGAAAGAAGTAAATAACACCCTTAAACATTGTAGTAAGTATCCACCCACTTCTGATTCACTAGATCCCAATCAATTCTAGACCAAATTCTAGTCCCCTCATGAGCTTTATTAGACCAAGAAAAATAAGCCCCTTTGCTCTTTAAAACTAAAGCTTCCCTATCTAGCAAAAATTGCTGGAAATCCATGGTTTCATAATGACTTACTTCATTTCCATTAATCCTGTTACCTTGAGCCAAAAACAGAATTAAAATCAACAGTTCCCAACCAAGGATGAGAAGAAATATCCATCTGAAACAAGTCCCTCCACATAACAGTTCTAGTAGGCACATTATGAAGACCATACACCACCGTGAAATAGAACTGTTGCTGCATATCTTTAGACTAGATCTTACAATGTATAAATTGCTCATGTAAATCCACATCTACAATGGCCTTATCACCTTGCCAACCTGACCAAATTCTCCCCTTCACAGAACAAGTATAATTAGTACACCAAGACCAGTGGGAACGAAACTTCTTCTTAACATTACTAGCATTATTAATTCTAACTCTAGTGTCTAACAAACCAGTAATATCAACATTATACTTCTTAAGGAACTGCTTTACAGCAGTTACCTTGGTAGAGTCATAAAGACCCCTCACATTCCATGTGGCAAGGATCATACCTGTGAAGAGGGACGACCCCTATCCACAACAATCTGGCCTGTATCATCCACAGTGTATTCCCTCTCTAGTGCCAAAGGAGCAAAAGTACTTGTTTAGACAATAAGAGTATTGGTAGTAGAGACTAAAGCTAGAGCTCTAGCCCTATCTTTCTTGCCAACTTCCTGCCATCCTTGTATATTCCCTTCTTGAGAATCCTTTGAAATAGGAACATCCCCATCCTTAGCAGTGACCACTTTCTTTGGAACCCAAAACCTTTTTTGTTGGGTATGGCTTCTATTTAGAGCAATCATGCCCGACTTTGTTGCATTTAGAGCAAAAAGGTGGTGTCCATTCATACACAACCTATTGTTCCTTCACAGTACCACAAGGAAGTTGAATAGCAACAGTTTTAGCCAACACTTGTGTAACATCAACCTCAACCAGCGATCTATCATAAGACACCCTTAATTGTCTAGAAGCACATTCATCAGCACAAACTAGGGACCCTAATGCACTAGCAATCCTACTCAAAGAATTAGGTGTCCAGGAATTGAGAGATAAATTTGGCAATTTCACCCACAATAGAATTACCCTCAAAATCTCTAAATGAAAGTCAAAAGCAGCATTCCAAGGTTTAACAATGGCAGGCTTGTCATAAAACATATGAGGATTAGAGTAAAGAACAAAATGCATATCATCCTTACAATGAAAGTTAACAATGAAATGCCCATCTTCATGCTAGTAAATGACTGGTTTAGTTATATTAGGCCATTTTTGTAGCAAATATCTACTCATAGTAGCAATAGTAGGAGAGTATCCAACCACATAAAAGATTACAGCATTATCCCATTTAGTAGTCCCAATATCAAGTTCAGAAGACAATACCTTAGCTACCTTTTGACCATCTTTAATCAGAGGTGGAAAAAAAGATAACAATGACCCTTTAGCATTAAAATTCCCTTTAAACAAGTCAACCCACTCTTATCCTCTCTAAGAAGCTCCATCCACATCAATGGGGTCTACCTGACCAGTCGGAGAAACAGGGGATTGCAATGGAACAGTAACCGAGCAAACCCTAGTTATTGTTCCATTAATTTCCTCCACATTAGGGCCTAGATTCCTTCGATTCATTCCCACAATCACCTTCAACTACTCCCTACTCACTGGACCTACTTAAGGATAGACCAAATGAGGAGGTGGAGTCACCATTTCCTTAGATTCATCAATAGTGGGTGGAGTAGAAACAGCAGATTCACGAAGCCTTTGCAATTCACGAGATGGAATTGTGGGGGGTTAGAATGTGGAAGTTGTGGAGTAGCTGCCTTCTTCTTCTTGGCCATGATGGCCATTTTCTGGCGAGTAAATCACTAGATTACCACCAATTAGGAAGGTCAACGAAAAGTCAATGATTCTCTCTCTATTGATTTTTAATATGTTTTCCTACTGTTAATAACATTGTTTTTGGTGGTTTGATTAAATTAATTGCTCGTAAATATTGGATTGGCTTTGCAGCTCAGCGTACCACTGTACCGGGTATTTGATATTTGGATTTAGAATATCTCTCAGTGTGTGAGTGGATCATCTCCATAGACGGCCATAGATTCATGTGGTATGTTTGTTAACACAAGAAATCATTTGCTGTTTTGCCCAACCCCAGCATCACTGGGTTTGCACCTGATCAAGACTTCTAGACCATGCCCTTGGTCTCCTCTTCTGACAATACTCCCGCTGCTAGCCAGCAGACATATGCGAGGAGAGGGCAAGGCCAGGCTCCACTTCTCATCCTTCCACCTCCTTCCCTTCTCAGGGAGCCGAACCTAGTTCTTATTCTGCAGGAGAAGGTGACTAGAGGACTACTATGGGTTAGCTGCAAGATCAGTTCAGCGGGTTCCAGATTCAGCAACAACAGATGATGGACTAGTTTGCTACATTCTAGCAGGATCATAGATTGGCCATGTACCCAATATATGACCACTTTCCCATGACGGGAGTCGTTCAGCCAGCAAGCCTGCACCCTTCTTCGTACACTTACCCTCATGGTGGTTATGGTGTACATGGAGAGGGCACTAGCAGGATGGGAGGAGATGTTAGAGCTGGAGTAGCTGAAGATGTTGGTGGTGATGATGATGATAGTGATGATGATGATGATGAGGAGGAGGAGGAGGAGGAAAGCGAGGACACTAATGGTTTCCTCCAGGATTCAGATTAGTGGGTGATAGTCCCTACTCCCTTCAGCACTGAGGACATTGCTGAGTCCAGCTTAATGGAGGTATGTTTACTTGCTTAGCTGTCTTACTATAGTTCTGTTTTTGCTTTTTGGTGTGATTTTATTGCTTTCTTAGGGTTGTCATATGGTTTGTTCTACTTGTTAGAAGTAGGAGCTTACATACCACAAAAAAAATGTACTGCTTTCATAGATTAGTTATTATTGCTATAGAAGATTTTAATTGATTGAATGATGATGAATATGTTTAATTGGATGGACGGTGACTTCCCTGTGCCCCGCATTTTCTCAAAAACGTTTTTGGTTGATTTGGGCATGTGATGAGCTATGTTTAGGGAATTATCAACCTGGACTTGAACTTGATTTAGCTTGAAGCAGTTTCTTATTTTGCCTATAGCCATGTGTAGAGTAGAGGATTTAGCTAGATAACGGGAGGATTTGAGTTGCATCCATCATTATATGCTTATTTCTTCTCTTGTGTGCTTAGTTCTTAGTGCTTGTATGATCCATGTTTTGGCTTTTGACTCTAGTAACTTGGCTTTGGTATGTTTCATGTCGTATATGATAAAAGGCTTTCATTTCTTTTAGGAGCCTTCAGATGATTCAATTTTAGGCGTTCCATCATAACTTTTCCCTTGATCCCTTATTTGAGCTCTTAACCCTTCATTTGCATTTTAGTCGCATTACAACCCTTTTTGGTCGTGCTTCAATGTTTGATGTATGCCCAAGCTTGGCTTGGGGGAGTTGTGGAGTTGTTGTGTTGTTATCGTGCATTAGATGGGAGCTTTGGAGGATATGGGAAAGTATGTTGGAATAAATGTTTGTTAAAGTTTAATGATAAGTTTCACAATAAGGCTCTATATACCAGTTTTTGGGTTAGTTTTTGCAATAAAGAATTGAGAAGTTCATTTCTTTGTTTTTTTTTTTTTTTTTTTAAAATGTCAGCTTTTCATTTAATACCAAAAGAGAGAAACATGTACATCAAAAGATCCCTTAGAATCAGGGATCAAGAACAAAACCCAAAACAAAAACCCAAAATAACAATTTACAACAAAAAATTAACCACCCTACCAAAATACCCCTCTAGAAACAAACAGCAAACAAACTAGCAAGCCACAGCAAGCTATCAACTTACTACAAAAGTGTGCAGCCAAAGAACATCTGCCCTACACCAATTTTCCTTATTAACACTTTGCATCCTCCAAATAAACTCTTGCTGAATCTTCTTGCATAACTGATCCACAGGCATTAACTCACTCTTCCAAAAAAACAGCATTCCTAACCTTCTAAATTTTGTACACCGTAGTAGCAAGAGCACAAAAACCAGCCTTCCTTTTGGAAGGACTAGAAAACCTGCACTTCCATCTTCCCCACACCCATCCAATGTTCAAATTTTCCTCCACAGGCAAACCAAGCCAGCAACTAATCCTCTTGTAAACCTCATTACTATAGCATCACTTGAAGAAAACATGTTGAACTATCTCAGTCTCAGTCTGTCATGCTTCACAGATATTATTTGCACAAATATTGTACTTAAACAGCCTATCTTTAGTTTTCATTCAATTTAGCATAGCAAGCCAGGATATAAATGAGTGCTTTGGGGTGTTATACCCATTCCATATCCATTCAGCCTAGTTCACTTGCTCATTTTGCTGCAGCAACCACTTGTAACAGCTAGCAATGCTGTACTTCCCCTTTTCACTGCACCAAGAATTATGCTCAAAACCCCTTTTCAACTCATCCTTTACCCTACAAATATTTATCCATCCCCATCCTGCATTCTTGGGAGCTTTATATTCCCACCAGGGTCCTTGATGTAAATAGCATGCACCCACCTCACCCAAAGAGAATCTTTCTTTTGAGCAATCTGCCACACATACTTTCCCATAGCAGCTCCACTTCATACAGTCCCTAATACCTAAACCACCATTTCTCTTAGGCTTACAAACCTGAGACCAAGCACAAGGAATCATCTTGCTTGCTTTGTAGCTGCCTTCCCAGAGAAAAGCCCTGCAAACTTTCATAATCTGCTGCATTACAGTTTTAGGCTAATAAGCATGCATGCCCATAATGACTGAGTTAATCAAAACAGTCCTTGCAGCAAAAGAAAGCTTCCTACTACCCCAAACTCTCATCTTGTGAATAATGCAATCAACCAGTTTATCACAATCACTCACACCAATTTTGATACAATTTAGAGGAATGCCCAAGTATCTAAAAGGGAACGACCCTTTGATATAGCCTGTAATATCCAAAATACTCTTTTGTTCTTCAGTTTACATACTACCAAAATACATTGCAGTCTTGTCAGCATTTGCAGCAAGACCAGAAGAAGAAAAAAATTTATTCAAAGCCTGCTGAATTAGCTGAACTAATCCATTGTCCCCATGACAGAACAACATCAAGTCATCAGCAAAAATAAGGTGGTTCACTTTCAGCAAAGAGCATTTATAGTAAAATTTAAAATCTGCACTCTCTCCTACATTCTTGAGCAGCCTTGAAAGGTATTCCATAGCCAAAACAAAAAGTAAGGGAGATAGTGGATCACCTTGTCTTATCCCCTTCTTCCCATGGGAAACCCATGCAAACCTCCATTAATACTAAGAAAATAAGCTGGAATAGAGACACACACCATAATCCAATCCACAGAGCTCATAGGAAAATTCAAGGCAAAGAGCATCTCTTTAACAAAATAGAAATGGAATCATAAGCTTTCCTTAAGTTAATTTTAATTGTGCATCTTTTAGGCTTATGCTTTTGCTTATATTGACACATAATATCTTGACACAGCAAAATATTATGAAAAATTGTTCTTCCAGCCACAAAAGTAGCCTGAGCCTCATCAATAATACCAGCCAACACCTCAGCCAATCTTGCACACAAAATATTAGAAATGACCTTATAAAGCACATTATAGCAAGCAATAGGTCTAAATTGAGTAACACTCCCTGGACAATCCACCTTTGGAACCAAAGTTAAGATAGTTGAATTGATTTGCTTGAGCAATTTCCCAGTTCTGAAAAAATCTTGCACAGCAGAACAAACATCCGCCCCCCCCCCCTATAAAGCAATTATAGCAAGCAATAGGTCTAAATGAGTAACACTCCCTGGACAATCCACCTTTGGAACCAAAGTTAAGATAGTTGATTGATTGATGCTTGAGCAATTTCCCAGTTCTGAAAAATCTGCACAGCAGAACAAACATCCGCCCCCCCCCCCC
>PYUH01000831.1:307980-386760 GCA_016808085.1 Suaeda aralocaspica
CACCCCACACAACACTCAAAGCAGCTTTAAAGAAACCTACTATATACCCAGTGGACCGACCCCCCCCCCCCCCCCCCACAACACTCCAAGCAGCTTTAAAGAACCTACTTATATACCCATTGGGACCAGAGGACTTATCATCCTCAATGCTAAACGATGCTTATTTAATCTCCTCCACTAAAACAGACCTACACAACATATATTCTGCTAATCCATATTCAACACAGTACCAGACTGCACTACATGCACATCTACAGCACTACTTTGACCTACATCAGTCCCTATAAGTTGCTTATGGTATTCCAAAAAAGCCTCTATTACTCCCTTCTGATCTTTAGCTAAACCACCATGAGTATCCTTAATTTCATACACCCTATTGACTATCCTCCTCTTCCTCAAAACTGAATGAAAAAGAGCAGAATTAGCATCCCATCTTTAATCCAGTTTGCTTTTGCCTTTTGTCTCAAAAATTTTAACCTAGCTTTATGCAAGAAAGCATAATTTTCTCTAGCTTCAATCTCCTCTCCAATAGCTGCAAAATTGGTAGGATCCATTTGCAACTTCTGTTGACAGTCTTGCAACTTCCTTAAAGCACATTCATCAGCATTCTCAATATCAGTGAATTGCTCCTTGTTTAAGAGCTTTAACTTTGCTTTTCGACTCTTCAATTTCTTAACAACCCCAAACATTTTAGTCCCATCAATCCTTCCCTCCCACACCTCCCTTAACACCTCACAAAAAGAGGGAGAAAAGGTTAACATCTTAAAAAATTTAAAAGGTTTTCTTCTAGAGATCAGCTTCACAGACAAAGAAAGAATGTGAGGACAATGATCAAGTAAACCTTGAGGCAAGATGTTTGTAATAGAGTAGGGAAACAGCACCTTAAAACCATAATTTAAAACCAACCTATCAATCTTAGAACACACCTTTTGAGCAGCCATCTGCTTATTAGTCCAAGTATAAAAACAACTAGTCATCCTATGATCAGCAAGGCCTGCAGCCAGCAAACAAGATCTAAATAGAGCCACTTCTGCTAGTGACAAAGGTGCCCCCATCCTTTCATTTAGATTCAGAATGGTATTAAAATCCCCACCCACAATCCAAGGACGATAAAAAGTTTGTTGAAACCCAACAAGAGCTTCCCAAAGGGCATTTCTATCAATAGCACTATTAGAAGCATACACCATAGTACAGAATAACCTCTTACAAGTAGCTATCACATCCAAATGAATCCATTGGACCCAATATCCAACAACAGTGACTACAAAACATTAAGAGTAGTGAACCTAAATATTTTGAAAAGGTTGAAAAGTTTTGAAAGTGTTGAAAAAGAATGAAAAGAAAAGAAAGAAATAAGTTGAAAAATAATTTGTAAAAAAATGTTGAAATCAAAAGAAAAGAAGAAAGCTTATGAATATTGGAAGTATTGTTGAATTAAAAGTTTTATGGTGTGATGTGAATTTCACAATAAATATGCTCTGATGGAGTTGAATGTTGGAGTTGTTGATGTTCTTCAATTTCATATGCGTATAACCCGCATTTTCCACCACATTATCCCAAATTTATCCTACCCATCACCCTAGCCATGTTACAAGCTTAATAAAGATCTTTTTATCGGCATGTACATGTTTTTAGTTCTTGTGAAGTGAGTTAATTGCCAAGGCTAGAGAGTATTACTTGCATTTCAAGCCGACTTTTGCACTAGGTTGAGTGAATACCCTTTAAACACATGCATGAGGTGTGAGATGTGAGGTTGGATTTCTCAAAATTGCATTTAAACACTTTTTGCATTGCATTACATGTTGATTTTGGTTGGGAGGTGAGGGTGAGCTACGTTGTTTATATGCTCATCATAAATTTGTGGAGTGACATCTTATGAGGCTCTAGCTATAGACCTCTATTTCTTGCATGGTTGGCTCTATGATTTTGATTTAAGTGGATGGCAATCAGGGGATTTTGAAATGTTGGTATAGCAACTTACATGCTTGGAATTACTTGTTTCGATGTTGTTTTACAAAGCTTTAGGGGTGAAGTCATTGTTTGTTTAATTTTTTTCCTTGAGGACAAGCAAAGGTTTGACTTGGGGGAGTTTGATAAGTGCATTTTACGATTATTATTTGCCCTCATATTATATAATTTTTGGCTCTAACAAGGCTCTTTTAAGCCAAATTCTACTAATTTGGTTTCTTTTAGTGCCTTTTGTTTCGGTTTGCTAAGTAATGCAGGAATTTGTGCTTTTGTATCGGTTTTCACGTATTTTTCAGCACTTGATGATAAGTATAAGGCCTTGACTACTTTTAAGAAGCCAAAGGAGAGTTAAGACGGGAAGTAGAAGGTTAATTGAAGCTAAAAAGTCAAGATTTTACGTAAATAATTGAGCGAGAAGGCCCCAGGACCTAGAGAGCAATTCGCCTGAGTAAACGACATTTCGCCGGATCGTGTGCATTGGGCTTGGGTGGCCCGGAAGATTGCGTTTTACACGTTTTTCGAGGATTTCCGACATGCTTTAGCTTATGTATATATAGAATTCCTACTTTGTAGCCTAAGTACGTTATTCATTATTATTAGGGCTTAAAAACTCACTTTCTCTCTCTTGAAAAGTACGGTCTTTGTTCAATCATTCATTCATTCAATCAATAAAAGTTTCAGGTTTCTCTTTAATTATTTCTTTATTGTTATTTAATTTATGTTCTTAGTTTATAATTATGTTAGTTCATGTTTTAGTAGTTTTTTTAACTTTTAGATTTGGTTTGCTTGTTTTTGCTAGTTTTATATAATATTAGTTGCTAGTTGTTAACTATGGTTTTAGTTTTAATTCTTGTTCTTGAATTGTTTTCCATACTTTTGAATATGTGTGAGTAGTTCCCTTTCTAGGACTATGGGATCCATAATTTTCAATGTGTTCTATGATGATTAATTAATATAAATTTTTGGTGTTCCTAAATTCCTATTGTCAATTTATATTGGTTTCAATTAAATTCTGGCCAGGTTTGATAGTTAGTTTGATGTTATCGAAATCGATGCCAAGAGGTAAGATTACCACAATTAGATCACAGGGATAATAGGAAAAACGAGTCTAAGTGAGCGAGAACCATTAGAGGAGTTTTGAAGGAGTCTAGATTCAAGAGAATTAGTGTGCCTTAATTCAGGAAGTCATTGATTTGTTAATTGATTGTTATTTAGTTTCTTGATTAATTTGTGGTGAACTGATGTCCTAGGATTAGTTTATTGATAAATTCTCATGTTTAATTTCTGTCTTAATAGTAATTAGTTTCGTAGTCATAATCAATTCTAAGGCCCTTTGTAACAGAATAGCTTTAAATTCATTGTGCGGGTTTGTCTGAGGTTGTAATGTGTGTAATTTTTGATTTATTATAAACAGTTGCTTGAACTTAATGTTGATATTTGTAGTTCTTGAAACTGAATTTCTAATTACATCTAATATTACTAAACCGGTTGATTTGTGGTTGTAATGCAGTTTATAGCATATGCAGTTGATATTATGCACATCCGGTTGTCCGAGTTCTCGAATATTATTTGTTAGCTTTGTTTAATTTAGTTTTTTATTGTAAATTGTTATCACAAATTGATATATAGGTTAGTCGAAATTTGTTAGCTTTGTTTAATTTAATTTAATTGAAATTATATGTATAATACTATAATGTAGTGGATGTATTTTCGTAGAGATTAGAGAACTTATGTAGCCATGTGTTGTGTAAATCATGGTGTTCATCCTCCTTCCCTAGTCTCCCTAAACTGTAGCGTGTTTTATAGTAGTGTTTTTACTGTTTTTTTAATGCTGTTTATTGTAATGTGTTTACAGTTTTTCAATGGTGTGTTTTACTGTTTTATAGTAGTGTGTTTTACTTTTTTTTAATGATGTATATTAATGCTTCTTATAGTAGTGACAAATAGAATGAATGAATGATGAATGATGAATGATGAATGATGAATGATGAATGATGAGTAGTGAACAGCAATAAACAAAGTAGTGATGCTGTTAATTTGTTTGTAGTAATGAATAAATGCCGCTTATATTAGATGTTGCGTATCTGTCTGTTTAGTTTGTTAAATGTCCTCTTTATTGTGTGTGAATTAGATATCATTCAATGTTGGCAATCCTAAAAAAGGAAATGGCACACCATCAGAACAAGAACTAGAGGATGAGGAGGTGCAGGAAGTTTTCTCTGCATCTGGCACTAAAGGAAAGGCGAAGATGAAGAGGATGAAAGATCGTTCAGAGGTGTGGGAGCACTTCATTAATAAGGAAACACCCCTCGGATTGCGAGCTATCTTTAAGTATTGCAATATGGAGTACAAGTGCAATCCAAAGAAGAACGGCACAAGTGTTTTGTGAGGTCACCTTAATAGATGTCGTAAATATCCTTATAACACTCCTAAAGATTCTAAGAAAAGTCTTCTTTCTTTTAAGGGTGGTGCTAAAATAGGTGATGGTACAAGTAGTTTAACGTATCAAAAATGACCCTCATAGTATTAGAAAAGCATTGTCATTTATGGTTATTGTTGATGAGTTGCCTTTTAAGTTTGTTGAGTGAGTGGGGTTTAGACATTTCTATAATTTTATTGAGCCAAGATTTCATGTTCCTTCAAGAATAACAGTAGCTCTTATTGTTATCAAACTTATTTGACTGAAAAAAGGAAGCTGAAAAATGTGTTAAAGAATTGTAATTCAAGGGTTTCTTTGACTACTAATTCTTGGACCTCAATACAACAAATTAATTATATGTGCCTCACTATTCATTTTACTGATAATAATTGGAAATTACAAAAAAGAATTCTTAATTTTTGTCCTATCTCAAGTCATAAAAGGTGATGAAGTTGGAAAAGAAGTGGAGAAGTGTTTGCTTGATTGCGAACTTTAAAAAGTATTTTGTATAACTGTTGACAATACTAGTTCAAATGACACGCCAATAGGTTACTTGAGAAGGAAAATTAATCATTGGAAATCTAGGGTACTTAAGGGGACGTTTCTTCATATGTGTTGTGTTGCACATATAATTAATTTGGTTGTTTCTGGTGGTCTAAAAACAGTTAATGAGTCAACTAGTCGTGTTAGACATGCTGTTAAATTTATCAAACAATCTCCTGCTAGGTTGCTAAAGTTTAAAAAATGTGTTTCGGAGGAAAAAAATCACCACAAAGAAGTTGCTATGCCTTGATGTGCCTACTAGGGGGAACTCCGCCTATTTAATGTTGAGTGTTGCCATTGATCTTGAGGGTGCTTTTGAGAGGTATAGCGAGGAAGATCCACATTATGTGATTGATTTGAGTGAAATGGAACGGAAGGGTAGGCTTGATTTTGACGATTGGAGTAATGTTAAAAGATTTTTTGAATTTTTACAAGCATTTTATGATCTTACCTTGTGTGTATTCCCGCCTCTTTACATGTCACTTCCAATTTATTCTTTCATTTGTTGTTGAATGTTGCTTCAATGTTGTAAGAGTTGGAATCAAATGAGGAACATGAGATTTGTGTTATGGCTTCTAAAATGAAGAAGTATGAAAAATATTGGGATGACGCAGAGAAAGTGAACTTGCTTATTTTCATTGTTGTTGTGCTTGATCCTCGTTATAAACTTGATTAAGTTGAGTGGATGATAACTGAAATTTATGATTCCAAAGTAGCAAATGCATTGACTCATAATTTGAAAGAGGCTTTGAATGTTATGTATGAGGAGTATCCTGGTTTTTCATCAAATGATGTTTTGAAGGAGGAGGTGTCATCAAATAAGGATCAACAAAAAATTTCACCTAAACATAAAAAAAAATTGAAATATTGAAGAGTAAGTACAAGAAACACAAGTTTGAGAAAGAGGGAGATGCTAAAATTGAGTTTGACAAGTATTTAGAGGAGGATATGGAGGATGATGATGAGGAGTTTGATATTTTGGGTTGGTGGAAGGTCAATAGTGCTAGATTTCCAATAATAGGAACTATGGCTCGCGATGTACTTGCTGTCCCTATTTCAACGATAACCTCTGAGAGTGCATTCAGCATCGGTGGCAGAGTTATTGATGTGTTTCGAAGCTCAATATCTCCAAAGGTTGTAGAAGGACTTGTTTGCTCTCAAAATTGGTTGTGTGCTTTTCCTATTCCAAGTGTCGAAGAATGTTTAGAGGAAAATGAGCAACTTCAAGAAGGTATTTATTAATATAAAAGCAACAATCATAAGCTGAAAGTGCAAGTGACACTCAAGAGTGGGGGTGAATTGAGTGTTGTAAGGTTGTTGTAAATTTTTTGATTAATTATAAGAATAGTTTAGAACCAGTTCTCAAGCAGCGGAAACAATAATGCAATAAAATAAACAACACCATGATTTAACGAGGTTCGACTTCTAATAAGTCTACGTCCTCCAATCACTCACTTTTTTATTAATCAACTCAGAATAACAAAAGAACTACACTCAATCAATTATGTACCTATGCACAATATGATTCTCCAACTTCCACCTATGGAAGTTCGACTCAACCTTCAACTATGAAGGTTCTAATGAAGATGATCCCAGATCAACTTCCCCATCAAACTGAACTCACAGAATGCTCAAATTACAGCACTTTGTCTCTCACAATTAGCCTAAACGCTTACAAAAGAGAGTATATTAAAACCTTAATGTGGTAATCAGGTTTATGCTAGGTTAAGACTTATAGAGAACTTTAGTAATTCGTGTTCTTCACTTTTTGTTTGTGCAAAAGTGTCTTTTGTTGTATGCTGGCAGATGTCCGTAAAGAAGCCTTTGGCTAATATGTAGAGAATATTTTCCATAGAATTATGGAAATAATTGCGGGAAAATATTCTCACTGATTTTTATTGAAATCAAATAAAATCAGTACAATATTATATAACATACTTGCCATACTTAAGAATATCTACCTTGCATAACAATCTTAGCATCCGTATAATTTTTGAAAAAAAATTTGCGCGGAAAGAAACTTTCCTAAAATACGGATGTATGAAGTAAACTCAAGAGGACTGGTTCAACAATGTTCCCAGATTGTTCCAGTCAGCCAAATTTACTTATAGTTATGTATGACAAGAAGTTAAGTTCCTTGTCATCCATAATTAGTTCGTCTCTATAATCGCAACCTTTATAGTGCATCTATAAACCTTCATACCACTTACATTTCATCTAAGACTTAAGGGTTAGACTCTTTTAGTTTGGTCTTCATGCAAACTTCAAGACTTGGCTTAATGAGCTTTATCTTGTCATCATTGAACTTGTTTCTTTAGTACCTGCACATGCAAACAGAAATTTGCATACAATATAATAGTTCAATGTGGTTTGTCATCATTCAAAACATAAGCTAGAAACTCAACAAATTCCCCCTTTTTGATGATGACAAACCATGAAATTCTACCTACAAATAATATCATTTAATATTTGGAACTTTTCAAAAATTTTGAATTCTGTAGAATTTAATGGACTGGTCTCATATTGTTCCTGTAGATTAAGCATCATTTACAAGTAAACCAGTTCACAACTAACTAACAACATTTTAAGAAAGAGTTTCTAATTACCCAGGGCAATATACCAATTAGACTCGAAGCTCTTAGACTTAAACATGTATTCGCAATAAGAACATCAGTAAGTTCATCAAACTTGTTTTCAAGCAAAAAAGCCGTTGGGATGATAAGAAGTAAAATGCTTTGAATACACTTACTTCCAGACTATGCAGGTCTGTCACCACTAGCAAGACTTTTAATCCTGCTTCTAGTTGCTGCAACACATACAGATTAGTAACAGTTATTTGACCTGCTTTCCCCTGAGATAGGTAGAAGAATCCAGAACTTCAGGTACTTCCCCCTTTTGGCATCATCAAAACAGTTAATGCGTAAAAGCTTGTAAACAAACAACTAAACACAACCAGTAGTTAAATTACTAATTATATTAAGTTCAGCTAATATAGGTAGCTCTAACAGCATCCTAGAGATGTTGATTCTACCAATTGTTCATGTCAAAGCACCAAACCTACTTATTCTGAATAGTTATTACAGACCAGCATTAAACCAAATTACATAATATCAATGTCTTTGAAAATGAGAAAAGGGGAAACCAGAATAAGAGTTCAATAAAAGGAGGGGTTAGCAGCAATAAGAGAAGATAAGAGGAAATAAAGGAAATCAAACAAATCTAGAGTCATCTTCAGTCTAATCATCTTCCTCTTCCTCTGAAGCACTTGCATCACGTTCCTCAGCATCCTCTTCCTCATCCTTCTCATAGACCAGTTCAGCATCCTCTTCATCAGCATCACCAGCAGCTTCTGATGTCTCTTTCTTGTCTTCAGAATACTCACCACCAATTATACCAGCTTTATCAAGACGAACCTCAATTCTTCTGTAGGATTCTTGAACTGTAGCAAATAATGTAGTGACACTGTTTACCATATTCTGCATGACTTGATTCTGGTCACTTAGCTGTGTTACCAAGGCATAAGCTGCCTGAACTGATTCTGTACTGGTCCCAGCAAGACCAGCATCACTCTTCCCCTCATCCTTCATCTTTAACACACCACCTGCATATGTCATGCCCTTTTGACCTATTATATGATTGGTGAGATGAGACAAGGTGATATATTCTCCCACCATAGGTATCTTCCAATGCCTAAATACTAAGCTCAGCCAGCCTCCATAGGGCAAGAGCATGGTTAGCTTTCTCCACACTACAGATCATATGACCTAACATCATAGCAGGGAGGTTGATAGGAATGTGTTCAATGAGGCAATAAATGAGAACACTATCCATCAACCGTACACTCATACGGCCTTGTGCTCTAGGACACACAATCTTTGAGGCTATGGTATGGAATATCCTCATGATTGGCTCCTTCAATTAGCCAATGGTGTACCCCTGCTTGCTATCAGGTGGACTAGTAAAGAGTCTTGTCTGGATTTGTTCTACTATGAATCCCTTGACAGAAGGCCAATTCTCTCTGGAATATACATCAAGTCCCTTGGTAGGAACTATGAGAATTTCAGCTAGTTTCTTTTCAGACAAATTTACGAGAGTATCTTTAACAAAGGAGAAATAAGATCCATCATGTTTAGTATGCAGGTGTGAGAAAAATTCATCAACCAGTGGCATGAAAACATCTAGATCTTTGGCAAACAACATAGACCATTTCTGAAAGTCTAAAGCCTCTTTAACCTCAACCAAGAATTTTTGTGCAACCCAACTTTTTGCAACCGAAAATCCGACCAGAATTTGTCTATCTTTCAGATTATATAGAGGTTGAGGGGTAATACACTTACTTTTCTTGGATTTAGTGCTGTAAGAGATCACAATAGCAGATTGCTTTCCCTTTTGCCCTGTTGAGGGCTGGTCTGGTTGTGCTTCTCGCATGATAACCTTCCCCTTAGATGCCTCAGCACCCATTCTAGCAACTGTTTTCACACGAGCACCTTTACTTGCTATTTTCTTTGTGCTCTCTTTCTCAATAGCTATCTCAACTTCCTCTTCATCTTTAGTAACTTCCTTGTTCTTTGATTTCTCAACTGGTTTAGGAGTGTTTTTAGGCGTGGGTGTTTTGGATTTTGTGGTTGGTGGTTTAGTGGCCTTCTTCTCAACTTTCTTAACCGTTTTTTATGACGGTTTTTGGTACTCACTTTTTTTCCTTCAATTCTTCTCACATGACTGTGAAAACATCCTCCATTGGTTCAACTTCCTTTTCTTCTGATTCAACTTCTTCTTCCTCAATTTTTTTTTCATCCGACTTTGATTCAGACTCTGATTCCTTCTCTTGTTCAGATTCTTCAGCAATCTCGGGTTCTTTGGATTTAGAGGTCTCTATTGGTACAGGAGTGGATTTTTTGGATTTTGGTATGGGTGGCTTTTTGGCAGTAGTTGATTTTGTGGATGTTGGCGTGGAAGATTTGGTTGTTTTGGCGGTTAATTTTAGTGTAACCGCTTTTGTGGTTGTTTTTGTGGTAGATTTTGGTGTGGCAGATTTTATAGTGAGAGCTTTTGAAGTTCTAAGCTTGGCGTTCTTTCGAATTAATGGCACTTCTTACTCTTCATCAATTTCCTCCTCCATTACATCTTCTATCACAGACTCAATTACTTTATCAACCATCTTTGGTTTCTTCATTTCAATTTCAGGGGATTCACTGACTTCTTTCTCAACCAATCATGTGCTTATTCTCTTCGACATGATGAGACTGAATTTTTCCTCTACTTTGAGCAAAAAAAAAAAACTTTGAACAATGTGAGTGAGCGAGAAGAAGAATTTAGACGATTTAGGTTTATATGTGAGAGAGATATGATCGAGAGAATATATAAGAAAAAATGAGATTAAGGAAATGAAATGAAGAAGGAAAGTAAGATCAGGAGCATATATTTATAAGAGATTTGAATCAAAACGGTTATCTTCAAAATATTTGAAAGATATTTGTCCGTTCAACCAAAAAGGCAGTTGCCATAAATATAACTGTCATTACATTTATTTCCAAAACTTTGAAATTTTCAAAATAAACTAACTAACAAAAATAACCGCCTCAGGAATCTGGTTATGTAGTGGTCTGCAACTGGTCTGTGCCAACTTACTCTTTACACGATTATGCTACGGTACTTGAGTACTAAATTGATCAGCTCAGCATCGCATAAGAACTTTGTGAGACCTAAAAAGAAAAAAGAAACAAAACAAAAACAATATATACATATTGACATCATTTGACTAGCCAAAGGGACAAGTCAAGACCTAAGAGCTCATTGTCTAATTTTAATCATACCCAACAAGGTACGAAGCTTGATGAACATTTCTTTGCTCAAAGGTTTTGTAAAATTGTCAGCTAGTTGATCTTCTGACCTGCAAAACTCCAATTCTACATTACCTTTTTCAACATTGTCCCTTGCCTAATCTCAATGTGCTTGGTTATAAAATGTTGGACAGGATTTTTCGAAACATTGATTGCACTTGTGTTATCACATAAAATGGGAACACTTCTGAAACAGATCCCAAAATCCTTTAGTTGTGACTTTATCAACAAGAGCTGATCACAGAATAAAGCAGTTGCAATGTACTCAGACTCTGATGTGGATAAGGCCAGTGAATTTTGTTTCTTAGATCCCCATGAGATAAAGCAGGAACCTAACAAATGAGCCATTCCAGAAGTGCTCTTCTTGTCCACAATAAAACCAGCAAAGTCAGCATTTGTGTATCCTATAAGATTCATAATGCTACCTTTTGGATACCACAAACAAAGATCATCAGTACCATTGGGATACCTTAAAATTCTCTTAACAACCTTTAGGTGAGATTCTTTAGGGTTGCATTGAAATCTTGCACACAACCCTACTAAAAACACTATATCTGGCCTACTTACTGTTAAGTAAAGCAATGAGCCAATCATACCTCTATAAAACTTACCCTTAACACCCTTTCCCTTCTCATCAAGGCTCAATTTTGTAGAAGTTGGAATAGGTGTTTCATAGGATTTGCTGTGTTGCAAGCCATATCTTTTCAACAACTCCTTGAGGTACTTTTGTTGATCCATAATTCCATCCTTGGTTTTCTTGATTTGAAGTCCTAGAAAGAACCTAAGTTCTCCCATCATACTCATCTCAAATTCACTTTTCATCAAATCTGGAAACTCGTTACACAAACCAAGATTAGTAGCTCCAACAAAATATCATCTACATATATCAGAACCACTAGCAGATCAGTTCCCTTTTCCTTTAAGAATAGTGTCGTTTCAACTGAACCTCTCTTATATCCATTTTCTAAAAGAAAATTGGAAAGTCTCTCATACCAGGCTCTAGGAGCTTTTTTGAGACCATAAAGAGCTTTGTCAAGTTTAAAAACATGGTTTGGCAAGTCACTATCCTCAAATCCAGGGGGTTGTTCCACATATACATCTTATTTCAAATAACCATTAAGAAAGGTTGTCTTAACATCCATTTGAAAGAGTTTGAAGTTCATATGAGCTGCAACAGCAATTAAATTCTTGATTGCCTCAAGCCTGGCTACTAGAGCAAAGATTTCATCATAATCAATTCCTTCCTATTGATTAAACCCTTGGACCACTAGTCTAGCCTAGTTTTTGAATATAATACCTGTATCTTCCAATTTGTTCCTAAACACCCATTTAGTTCCAATAACAGAAATGTTTTCCTTCCTGGGTTCAAGATGCCAGACTTTATTTCTCTCAAACTGATTGAGTTTATCTTGCATGGCTAGAACCCAATTTGGATCCATTAAAGCAGTCATATAATCAGTTGGTTCAACATTTGAAAGAAAAGAATAAAAAGCACAAAAGTTTTGTAGAGTAGAATTACTTGTTTGCACCCCTTTGTTAATATAACTAATGATGAGATTAGAAGGATGAGCAGACTTGTACTTGAATGATTTGTTCATATCAAGGTTTACATTTGTGCCTTCTAATGTTAAACCGGTTCCTGTACTGGTTCCCCCTATTTCATTATTGCTTTGAACAGGTGAACTTGGTTCTGTAGTGGTCTCAGCTGAGTTGCATTCATGTGGGTGAGCCTCTGAGTCACTATTTCCTTCTCTTACCTCATGAGTGTAGGGGCCTCGGATTTTAGGGTCCCAATTTTTTTGGTCACCTTTCCCAAACCCTCCATAGGTCGAGTTAGACCTAAAAAATTGGCTTAAGGAAAGGTGAAATGGACTTTTTTAGAAGTATTTTGCAACAAAACAGGAGCGCAGGAATTTCAGTCACACTGGCAACGTAGCGTGACAAAGTTTGTCGCGCTGACAGTGCAGCACTACAAAGTTTGTCACGCTGCATGTGTAGTGCAACAAACTTTGTGACGCTGCGACGTTAGCGTGACAAAGTCTGTCGCACTACGCTATTTTAGTGATTTTTTAATTTTTAATTTTTAATTATCTTGTTTCAAGTGAGATAATATCAACGAATACAGACGATGCTAGTAAGGAGTCGCCAATGAGTTTTTGGAACTAAACTCATAAACCGTGTATTTAGATTAGACACGAATGGGAATCGTATAAGGGACGTTTGTCTAAATTACACGGAAATCCTCTCTAATCCCTTGGGGATGACTCCAAGTTGTGGTCGAGCGAACCAAAGATTGGTTTCGGGGGCGAAGGTACTAACATGAAGGAGTGCGTCGGGTTAGCCCATCGGCAGCCATTACTAGTTTCCTCTTAACCATACGCAAATTATATTTAGAATCACACAATTATCAATTTACAATATTAACAAAAATAACATTAAAATGTTAGTGATAACACACAAAAAACTAATTAATTTAACTCAAACCGTTATTAAAATTTATTTAGGGAGCCTAACATGATTAGATTTGTCCGAAAGAATTATCTTAATTAAGTGTTGGAAACAATCAATTTAAGTCCTTTAACAATAATAAGGTGATAAAGCGGTAATTAAATAGTGAAACAACAACTAAAAGTCCATGAACATGATTTTTAGAGCTCTCAAGAAACGTACCACTTCTCCTTTGAAGATGTCTTCGTCGAGTAGTAATTTAGGCAGAGTTTCGAATTATCGCTTCAATGTTATCACAATTTGTAGCCACTTTTTAAGTAAAATAAATAATAAATAAATAATAAAATAATTGTTATAAAAAAATAAGGGTGTTTAAAAGCAATATTCGGATTAATTAAGTATGAGGGAGAGAATGAGGAAAAAAAAGGTGTTTTGAAATGAAGAAAATGAAGATTTTTTATAGCAGCGTGGGAACCCTAATTGCCACTTTTTAAGTAAAATAAATAGTAAATAAAAAATAAAATAATTGTTATAAAAAATAAAGGTGTTTAAAAGCAATATTCGGATTAATTAAGCATGAGGGAATGAATGAGGAAAAAAAAGGTGTTTTGAAATGAAGAAAATGAAGATTTTTATAGCAGCATGGGAACCCTAATTGCCACTTTTTAAGTAAAATAAATAGTAAATAAAAAATAAAATAATTGTTATAAAAAATAAGGGTGTTTAAAAGCAATATTCGGATTAATTAAGTATGAGGGAGAGAATGAGGAAAAAAAAGGTGTTTTGAAATGAAGAAAATGAAGATTTTTATAGCAGCATGGGAACCCTAACTGCGCTGGCCTACTAGCGTGGTACGCCGAATCACGCTGCCCCATTATCGCGAGAAACCCTACAACGCTGCTAGGGTAGCGCTGTTAACTTAGTCACGTTGAGCTGTCAACGTGACTAAATTAACTGCGCTGTGTTTTTGAAATATTTTTTTATTTTTATTTTTTATTTAGTTATTATTATCATTTTATTTTATTCATTTATTTAAAATAATAGAAAGGCGTTGGGATAATTAAAAAAAGCCCGTTAAAAAAGAATGAGACTTTTATAATATTCGAAATTTATATTCTTATGCGCAAGTATACTCGATTATCCAATCTTCTAAAGAAATGAGTTTTTTTAATCATCACAGCGTCCTGCCGCGGGACAAGGGGGACTAAATTAGGTGTCTACAATTAGCTCCCACTTTGATCGAGTCTGAGTAAGACGACAATCAAAGTATGCTCGAATCGTTTTTCGAGACTTCCATATCCAGAGCCATGAGCTCCTCATTAACCAATGGGTGTATCGAATTTTAAAAAGCAAGCTAAGGGCTCTTAAAACTGAAATCGACTTTCCTTTATAGAAATATATTTTAATAAATTCGCTTATTTATCAAATCATTTAACACTTAGCAGATAAATTAGTATTTTGAATAAATTTGCTTTTCAGTAGAATTTTTAGAAAAAAGGTAATAAATTTGCTTATTTATTACTATTTCGAGTAAATTCGCTTAAAAATTGTGATAAATTCACTTATTTATTACTATTTGGAGTGAATTCACTTTTTTATCAAAATTATTGAATAAATGTAATAAATTCGCTTATTTATTACTATTTTGAGAAAATTTGCTTATCTACTGACATTATTGAAAAAATGTAATAAATCCGCTTATTCATTACTATTTTTAGTAAATTCGCTTATTTACTAAAATTATTGAGAAAATGTAATAAATTCGCTTATTCGTTACTATTTTTAGTAAATTCGCTTATTTACTGAAATTATTGAAAAAATGTAATAAATTCGCTTATTCATTACTATTTTTAGTAAATTCCCTTATTTACTGAAATTATTGCAAAAATGTAATAAATTCGTTTATTTATTACTATTTTGAGTAAATTCGCTTATTTACTGAATTATTGAAAAAATGTAATAAATTCGTTTATATATTACTGTTTTGAGTAAATTTGCTTATTTACTGAAATTGTTGAAAAAATGTAATAAATTCGCTTATTCATCACTATTTTGAGTATATTCGCTTATTTACTGAAATTATTGAAAAAATGTAATAAATTCGTTTATTTACTGAAATTATTGAAAAAAATGTAATAAATTCGTTTATTTATTACTATTTTGAGTAAATTTGCTTATTTACTAAAATTATTGAAAAAATGTAATAAATTCGTTTATTTACTACTGTTCTGGGTAAATTTGCTTATTTACCGAAAATAATGACAAAAGTTTACAAGATTGTCATGAGATAACAAACCTTATCCTAATGTAATCCACATTTGGATCATTTGCAATAAACGATGATAAAATGGATCATCGTGAAAATCAAATCCAAAGCAAAATAATACAGCAAAACACAACAAGGAATGCTAGCTCCGTAGCGTCATTACTTATGTCACGCTGAAGAGGTAGCGCATCAAGAGCCACGACGCTAAGCCCATCAACGCGACTCCTTCAGTCACGCTCCTAGGTCAGCGTGCTACCATTTTCTGTGCTGTGAATGTCGCTTGATTTGTAAATGTTGATGTTGTGCAGGCACGATTTTGTTGTCACGCCAAGGCTTCATCGGGACGGGTTTACTAGCGCTGGGGGCGTAGCACATTTGGTGTACTCGCGCTGCACTTGTAGCATGTTTAATCAGGTGGCGTTGCAGCTTTAGCGCTGGAACAGTAAATTCGCTGTAAGTTTTTTTTCGTCCCAAGCTTAATTTTGAGAACTATGGGATAAATTTGTACTTACATTAGAGGAATTGATTGCTATTATTCATTCAATTTGTGGTCATAAGAATGTTTAAGCTTGTGACAATTCATATTTTCTCTTATTTTTATAAAAAATAGGTGTTTTTGGCAAATGATTGTCATAATGATGTTAAAATGAAGTATAATGCTCCATGAATTATTTGAAGTGTTCTTAGACTTTCATGACTCATGTCATGACCCATGTATTTTGACATTTTAAAGAGTAGTAGGCTCTTAATTAGAGAGTGTAGATGATTAGTTTATTTTAATCAAAACTAAAAAACGCTTCTTGAATAGTTTTATTTATAAGAGCAATGAGCTCTTAATTGATAATCAAAAGCGAAAAAAATGCTCTTGATTAATTTATTTTCTTTATAAGAGTAACGTGCTCTATCTTAATTTAATAATAAAAAGAGCAATGGGCTCTTTAATTAATAATCAAAAGTGAAAAAATGCTCTTGATTAATTTATTTTATCTATAAGCGTAACGTGCTCTTGATTTAATAAAGAAGAGCAATGGACTCTTAATTAATAATCAAAAGTGAAAAAAAATCCATTTCACCTTTCCTTAAGCCAATTTTTTAGGTCTAACTAGACCTATGGATGGTTTGGGGAAGATGACCGAAGAAAATTTGGGACCCTAAAATCCGGGGCCCCTACAGTGGCGACTTCACTAGGGATTACTCCAAGTTGTGGTCGAGCGAACCAAAGATTGGATTAAGGGGCGAATGTACTAACATGATGGAGTGCGTCGGGTTAGCCCATTGACGACCATTACTAGTTTCCTCTTAATCATACGCAAATTATATTTAGAATCACATAATTATCAATTTACAATATTAACAAAAATAACATTAAATTGTTAGTGATAACACACAAGAAACGAATTAATTTAACACAAACCGTTATTAAAATTGATTTACGGAGCCTAACATGATTAGATTTGTCTGAAAGAATTATCTTGATTAAGCGTTGCATACAATCAATTTAAGTCCTTTAGTAATAATAAGGTGATAAAGCGATAAATAAATAGTGAGACAAACACTAAAAGTCCATAAACATGATTTTTAGGGCTCTCAGGAACGTACCACTTCTCCTTTGAAGATTGTCTTCGTCGAGTAGTAATTTGGGAATTATCATTTCAATATTATCAAAATTTGTAGCCACTTTTTAAGTAAAATAAATAGTAAATAAATAATATATATTTGTTATAAAAAAATAAGGGTGTTTAGAAGCAATATTCGGATTAATTAAGTATGAGGGAGAGAATGAGTAAAAAAAAGGTGTTTTGAAATGAAGAAAATGAAGATTTTTGTAGTAGCGTGGGAACCCTAATTGCGCTAGCCTGCTAGCGTGGTACGTCGAATCGTGCTGGCCCATTAGCGTAAGAAACCCTATAACGCTGCTAGGGTAGTGCTGTTAACTTAGTCACGTTGAGCTGTCAGCGTGACTAAATTAACTGCGCTATGTTTTTGAAAGATTTTTTTATGTTTATTTATTTATTTATTATTATTATTATTATTATGATTATTATTATTTTATTTATTTATTTAAAATATTAAAAAGGCGTTGGGATAATTAAATAAAAGTCCATTGAATAAGAATGGGACTTTTATAATATCCGAATTTTATATTTTTATGCCCAAGTATACTCGATTATCCAATCTTCTAAAGAAATGAGTTTTTTTAATCATCACAGAGTCCTGCCGCGGGACAGGGGGACTAAATTAGGTGTCTACAATGAGCTTCTTGATTTTGTGCTTGACCAGAATTTTCCTCTCTAGGAGAGTTGTGTGGTGAGTCTAGTTCAGCACCTTCTACTTCTTTAGCTCCTGTAAAGTTTAGCATGCCAATTTCAGAACATGGACATTTTCTTCAACAGACAAGGTTCTTTTATTGAAAAATTTGTATGCCTTGCTGTGTGAAGAGTATCCAATGAAAACAGCCTCATCACTTCTAGGATCAAATTTGTTCAAACTTGATTTACCATTGTTGTGTACAAAGCATTTGCACCCAAAAACACGTTAGTGTGCAATGTTTTTTTTTTCTTCCCCTAAGAAGCTCATAAGGTGTTTTCTTTAGTAAAGGTCTCAGCATTACCCTATTTAAAATGTAGCAAGCAGTACTCACAGCTTCAGTCCAGAAGTTTCGAGGTAGACCACTCTCTACAAGCATTGTTCTTGCCATTTCTTCTAGAGTGCGGTTTTTCCTTTCAACCACTCCATTTTGTTGTGGATTTTTGGGAGCTAAGAAATTGTAAGATACACCATGATCATTACAGTAGGTAATGAAGCTGACGTTGTTAAATTCAGAACAATGATCAGACCAGATAGAGACCAGTTGATGATTTATCTTGTTTTGGATCTGTTTTATCAAGATTTCGAATTCTTCAAAAGTTTCATTTTTAAATTTTAAAAATATTGTCCAAGTATAACGAGAGTAATCATCAACTAACACAAACACATAACTATGACCATTTCGACCTTGTACACACATGGGCCCACACAAGTCCATGTGCACAATTTCGAATGGTCTAGTGGTGCTTACAATCTTCTTTGGCTGAAAAGAATACTTAACATGCTTACATTTGGCACATTCATGACAAATATGTTCTGCAACAAACTTAATGTTAGGTAAACCTGTAACTAAGTCCTCAGATCGCAGTTTGTTTAGCAAGGAAAAACTTACATGTCCAAGTCTCTTGTGCCACAGCCAATGGTCATCCTCTATAACATTGAGACAAGTGGCACTGATCTTAGGAATCTGACTTAAAAATGTTATGTAAACATTATTTTGTCGGAACCCCTTACAGACTAGTTCCTTTGTTTCAGAGTTAACGATATGACAAAGATTTGTTTCAAATTTAACATGGTTTCCTTTGTCACATAGCTGAGATATGCTCAAGAGGTTATGTTTCAAACCTTCAACAAAATATACATTATCAATTGCTTGAGAAAGTGTCTTACAACCCTTACCTATACCCTTGATCAAACCTTTACCATTATCTCCAAAGGTGACACTTCCTCCTTTATAGGCTACAAGTGAAAGAAATTGACTTTTATCTTCTGACATGTGTCTTGAGCAACCACTGTCCAAATACCAAAATGGGTTTCCTTTCACTCTAACCTGCACAAACAAATCAAGGTTTTGTTTTAGGAACCCAGATGTTCTTGGGTTCCTTGTTAATGGGAACTGGTTTGATACTGTACTTTCTAACCCAGATTTGTTTCAAAGTTGTCTTTCTTTTTATCATGTTTTCCATTTTTAGACAAATTATGTGTGTGACTCTTTTGATTATGAGCCTTTTGAACGTGAGACTGATTTTTCTTATCATGTTTTTTCTTGGTCCAACAAGTTTCAATAAAATGTCCATTATTACCACAATAGGTGCATACATGCATGTGTTTTGCAAAAAATACTTACCTCTCTTGAATTCTGAAATCCTAGTCTCATATCTCCCCAACTTTTGGGGTTGTTGGGAACTACTTCTAGAATACCCTAATTCAAACCTCATAGGATTACCAGGTTAAGAGATCAGAATTTTTAGAGTACTTTGATCATCGAGCAACCGTTCATCTGTCTTAGGCAGTCATTCAAATCATGTTCCTTGATTTCAAGTTTCTTAAGTTGAGCTTCATTATGTTTTGCAGCAATGGCAAGATCCAACTTTGCCCTATGAAGCTCATCCTTAAGTTTTGGGATCAATTCAAGATCTGGTTTAGAAGTGTTCTGAGTATTCTTGCCTTTCTTTAGTTGGAATATTTCAGCTTGAAGATCACATATTTTAGTTTCATATTCTAAATGTAAGAATTCAATATCAACACCCTGATTGTCTGAAGCAACTTTAGGGTTGATATCTTTCTTTAACTCGGATATTTCAGCTTGTAAATCACATATCTTACCCTCATATTCCAAACATAAGTTATTGACATTAATACTAGAACTACTTGTGCTAGCAAGAATCCACTTGCTCTTTGAACAATTCTTTCACATCATCAACCATATAATTATAAGCTATTATCAAGTCAGAATGTTCTAGAGTGAGGGATTTCTGTTTAAGTAATTCGAAATTTATACCTTCAACTTCTGCCTCCTTAAGCTTACTAAAACCTCTTTCATTATTTTGATAAAAATTTGCTTTTGAAAAAACTGATTGAGGTTTTAGCATCTCAAGTTCTATATTCTTCTTATCCAAACTTATTTCAAGCTCTGAAATTTTTTCTTTCAGTTCTGTACATATAACTTCAAGCTCAGCAGAACGGCACTCACTAAGATCTAGATTTCGAGTTACTTCTCTTAGTTTCTTTTTGTTAGCCTTATAAGCAGCATTGCCTCAAACATTTTGTTCAATAGCTGCATCTATAAAATTTAGTAACTCATCTCTATCACAATATCTCACTTGGTCTTGCATATCAGAAATAGTTACATGTTCTTCATCAGAAGATCTGCTTCCAGCCATGAGACACATGTGTCCCTTCTTTCCTGAACTGGTCTGCCTCTGGTCCACTTCTCCAATCAGTGCAGTCACACAAACTGGAGCTTCATCCTCCTCAGTTTCACCACCTGAGTCAGAATCTCCCCAAGCAGCAAGCATGGCTCTCTTTGTCATCTTTTTCTCCATTGGTCCTCCTTTGTCAGTTTTCCATGTCGGACAACCCTTGATCATATGTCCAGTTTCACCACATTGAAGCAACTAGTGCTAGTACTGGTCTTCTTCGTGTTGCCTTTGTTCTTCCAGGATTTTCCTGTATATTGAGATCTGAGGCTTCTTTCAAACCTTCTTGCCATGAGACCTATCTCATCCAGATCTTCTTCATTTTCTTCTCTCTTCAAGGCCAGCCCTCTACTTTTGGTTGTGCCTTCCTCCTTCGTGCTTACTAATATCTCATGAGTCATTAATGACCCAATAAGTTGTTCTACTGTCAAAATGGATAGATCCTTGCTTCTTGGATTGCAGTTACCTTAGGCAACCATTTACCCGTCAAGCTTCTCAAAACTTTCCTAAACAAATCTTCACTGGTGAAGCTTTTTCCAAGAGATTTTAGTTCATTAATAAGTGACATAAAACGAGTATACATATCTTTTATATTTTCATCTCAATTCATATCAAAAGTTCATATTTAGACATAAGCATATCAACCTTAGATCCCCTGACTTCACTAGTGCCTTCATAAGCTAACTCTAGAGTTTCCCATATTTCATTAGAAAACCAACATGCTAAAATACGGCTTACCTCATTATCATCAATACTTTGTTGAAGAAGCGATATAGCCTTGGCGTTCTTCTCGAGTGTCTTAAGATCTGTGCTAGTGTATTCACTCTCCTTCTTCTCTGTTCCATCAGTGTTGTTAGCCACCTTCTTTGGTCCATTATTTATTATCATCCAACACTCAAAGTCAGTACCTATTACAAAGTTTTGCATGCAATTCTTCCACCAGGGATAGTTTGTTCCATTAAATTTGGGCAGCCTTGATCCAAAATTTCCATTCATCATCTTTTGAGTATTCATCTTTTCTTCCTTCTCTAGGTGTTACCTTTTCAAGAAGTTAGGCTCTAATACCAATTCAAAGTGCAAGTGACACTCAAGAGGGGGGTGAATTGAGTGTTGTAAGGTTGTTGTAAATTTTTCGATTAATTCAAAGAACAATTTAAATCCAGTTCTCAAGCAGCAGAAACAATAATGCAATAAAATAAACAACACCAAGTTTTAATGAGATTCGGCTTCTAATAAGTCTACGTCCTCCACTCACTCACTCTTTTATTAATCAACTCAGAATAAAAAACGAAATACACTCAATCAATTATGCACCTATGCACAATATGATTCCCCAACTTCCACCTATGGAAGTTCGACTCAACCTTCAACTATGAAAGTTCTAACGAAGATGATCCCAGATCAACTTCCCCAGCAAACTGAACTCACTGAATGCTCAAATTACAACACCTTGTCTCTCAATAACAATTAGCCTAAACGCTTACAAAAGAGAGTATATAAAACCTTAATGTGGTAATCGGGTTTATGCTAGGTTAAGACTTATAGAGAACTTTTGCAATTCGTGTTCTTCACTTTTTTGTTCGTGCAAAAGTGTCTTTTGTTGTATGCTGGAAGATGTCCTTATATAAGCCTTTGGCTAGTATGTTATGTAATATATTAAGAGAATATTTTCCTTAGAATTATGGAAATAATTCCGGGAAAATATTCTCACTGATTTTATATGAAATCAAATAAAATCTGTACAATATTATATAACATACTTGACATACGTAAGAATATCTACCTTGCATAACAATTTTAGCATCCGTATAATTTGTGAAAACAATATTGCGCGGAAAGAAACTTTCCTAAAATACGGATGTATGAAGTAAACTCGAGAGGACTGATTCAAAAATGTTCCCAGATTGTTCCAGTCAGCCAAATTTACTTATAGTTATGTATGACAAGTAACTTAAGTGATGTGAATTTTCGTATGAATCAAAAATTCACAAGGATAGGATACTAAAATTACGAATTCTTAAAGGCCTAACCACCAAAATTCACAATTTTAGGTTGATTAATTAATCTTTGATTAAATCCCAAGGCACCCTCAAAGCCACTAACAAATCTGCACAAGAGTCTAAAGGAAAAATCCACCAACCCCAATTTTCGGTATTTTTGTTTTCTAAGTAAACAAAACAAAACTTTATTTCAATATTCAAATCTGAATTTTACAAACTAATGTTGAGATTATTTATAGTCATAATCATCAACAAAATCCTAACAACACAAACTAAAAACACACGCACATAACTAAGGAAAATCGTCCCCTAAGTGACTCATCTATGACTCACAAGATAAGATGCCACATCAACACTGCATGTCATTCTCATCTTGCTAACAAACTCTAACAAACTATATATAATTAAAAAAATATCCTAACAAACTTTCTAATACCTTGATGAACAAGATAATCAACAAATTACAACCAGAATTACACAAAGTTTCAATCTACCCAAATCCTCATAAAATCGCCCAAAAATACGCCACACAAGCAAGCTCAAGATTTGAGCAATTTTTGAAATTCTCTTCAAATCTTCAATAAACCTTTCAAGATTCAATATTTTAATCAAGAAATCTTTAAGAAGTCATTTTACATGTGTTTAAGGCTGTAAATGAAGATTAAGACCCTCCAAGAAATGAAAGACACAATGCCTAAAATGAGAAAAATCCTATCAAGTTAGATGGGATAAAAACTCATAGGCAAAACCAACTTATTCCCCTTTGTCAACCCTCTTGCCTTGATTTGCATGATGCACCTAGATATGTGTGACCATGCACACGCAAATCCCAACCCTGGATGCACCCATTAGACTTGAGTCTCCATAAGCAACCAATTCCCCCATGGTTGCACCCTTGTTAGCAGCTTCAATCAAACCTTCAAAGTTGTGATCACTATTTGTATCATCCTCCCCTTCTTCAAAAGAGTTTGTCCTCAAACCTCAAAGTTGATCATCAAAAACATAAGGAGTCAAATCACCAATGTTAAATGTAGCATGGACTCCATATTCACCTAGAACTTCAAGCCGATAAGCATTTTCACCAATTTTCTTCAACACCTTGAATGGACCATCACACCTAGGCATAAGTTTGTTCTTGCGTTTATTTGGGATTCTTTACTTCCTTAGGTGTAGCCAAACCAAGTCTACCTCTCGAAATGAATGTTGATGACGATTCTTATTTGCACGAGTCTTGTATTGCTCGTTCACCTTCTCAATCCTAGCCCTAACCTGCGCGTGAAGCTTCTGCATGTACTCAATTTTCGCTAAACCATCCTTGTGCACCAATTCACCCTTAGGAATATCAATATGATCATGGGTAACTTAGGATTCACCCCATAAACAACCTCAAATAGAGAGTGATTAGTAGCAAAAGTAGGTGACCTACTGTAGGCAAACTCTACATGTGCAAGCTTCAAATCCCAATCTTTCTGTGTCTTGTTCACCAAACCACGCAATAATACACCCAATGTTCAGTTTGTGACTTCTATTTTCCCATCAGTTTGAGGATGATATGATGTACTAAAGAGTAATTTTGTGCTAACAAGCTTCCACAGAGACTTCCAAAAGTAGCTCATGAATATTGTATCCCTATCACTCACAATGGTTTAGGAATTCCATGAAGCTTCACAACGTCTCTGAAATACAGGTCTACAACATTCGTAGCATCATCTGTTTTATGGCAAGGTGTAAAGTGAGCCATCTTTGAAAATCTATCTACCACAACCATGATAGAATCCTTGCTTCTTGCAGTTCTAGGTAATCCCACAATAAAATCCATGAAGATATCTTCCCAAGGATCTTCAGGAATAATAGGCAATGGTGTGTAATGACCTTGATGAAAAGAAGCTTTTGATAATTGACAGATTACACATTGAGATATGATAGCTTCAATATCAACAATCATCATAGGCCAATAAAAGTGTTCTTGTAACATGTTTAGAGTTTTAGTAATGCCAAAATGCCCTGGTAACCCTCCACCATGCGCTTCTCTAACAAATAATTCTCTAATTGAACACTTAGGCACACATAATTGATTACCTTTGAATAAGAAGCCATCATCCATTACATAAGAGCCCATAAAACCCTTGCTCATTTGTTGCAATATAGGACCAAAATTGTCATCATGCTCATAGTATGTTTTGATCATATCTAAGCCAAGTAGCTTGGAATTCAACATAGTAATAAGAGCATACCTTCGTGAGAGAGCATCTGCAACAACGTTAGACTTGCCTTCTTTGTACTTTGATGAAAAGTGAAAAGATTGTAGGAATTCCACCCACTTGGCATATCTAAAATTCAACTTCTGTTGGCCATTAATATTCTTCAATGATTCATGATCAGAATGTAGAATCAAGTGGTGAGGTCTTAGATAATGACTCCAATGATCAAGAGCTCTGACAATTGCATAAAAATTATTATCATAAGTAGAATAGTTCAACCTTGATCCATTCAATTTCTCACTAAATTAAGCAATAGGCCTCTTCCCTTGAACCAATACTGCTCTAACCCCCACGTTACTTGCATCAGTTTCAACTTCAAAAGGTCTTGAAAAGTCAGGCAATGCAAGAATAGGTGTGTTGCATAACATCTCCTTAATGCTCTCAAAGGCTTTTTGCGCCTCTTTTGTCCACTCAAAAGGCTTGTCCTTTTATATGCACTTAGTCATAGGAGCTACAAGATGAGAAGTTCTTCACAAATCTCCTATAGAATGAAGCTAATCCATGAAAAGCACGAACCTCAGTGACATTAGTTGGAGTAGGCCAAGTTCTGATTGCATCTACCTTCGTTTGATCTACAGAAACTCCATCTTGTGAGACCACATACCCCAAAAACGTGACACTAGGTACCATGAAATAGCATTTTTCGAGCTTCCCATAAAGTTTTTGTTGCCTTAATGTTTGGCAAACACTCCTTAGATGTTGTAGATGATCTTCATTGCTTCTACTATAAACCAGAATGTCATCTAAGTAAACAACAACAAACTTTCCAAGATATGGCTTCAATACCTCATTCATGAGTCTCATGAAGGTACTAGATGCATTAGTAAAACCAAAAGGCGTAACCAACCATTCATAGAGCCCTAACTTAGTTTTGAAAGTTGTTTTCCATTCATCACCCTCTTTCATGCAAATTTAATGATACCCACTTCTAAGTTCAATCTTGGTAAACACATTAGAGCCATATAACTCATCAAGCAAATCATCTAACCTTGGAATTGGGAATCTATATTTGATGGTGATGTTGTTGACTACTCTTGAATCAATGCACATTCTCCAAGTACCATCCTTCTTAGGAACAATCAAAGTAGGAACTGCACAAGGACTCATGCTTTCCCTCACGTATCCACGTCCCATTAGCTCTTCTATTTGCCTTTGAATCTCCTTGGTTTCCTCTGGATTACATCTATAGGCTGGCTCATTTGGAATTTGAGCTCCACGAATAAGATCAATTTGATGTTCAATGCCCCTTATAGGGGGTAATCTTGGTGGTAGATCATCAGGAAACACATATTCATATTCATGTAACTTATAGGTGGTAATCCTGGTGGCAGTTATCTTAGGCAACCATTTACCTGTCAAGCTTCTCAAAACTTTCCTAACCAAATCTTCACTGGTGAAGCTTTTGCCAGATATTTTAGTTCATTAATAATTGACATAAAACGAGTATACATATCTTTTATATTTTCATCTCAATTCATATCAAAAGTTCCATATTTAGACATAAGCATATCAACCTTAGATCTCCTGACTTCACTAGTGCCATCATAAGCTAACTCTAGAGTTTACCATATTTCATTAGAAGTAGAACATGCTAAAATACGGCTTACCTCATTATCAGCAATACTTCGTTGAAGAAGCAACATAGCCTTGGCGTTCTTCTCGAGTGTCTTAAGATATGTGCTAGTGTATCCACTTTCCTTCTTCTCTGTTCCATCAGTGTTGTTACCCACCTTCTTTGGTCCATTTTTTATTATCATCCAACACTCACAGTCAGTACCAATGACAAAGCTTTGCATGCAATTCTTCCACCATCCTTCTTAGGAACAATCAAAGTAGGAGCTGCACAAGGACTCATGGTTTCCCTCACGTATCCACGTTCCATTAGCTCTTCTATTTGCCTTTGAATCTCCTTGGTTTCCCCTAGATTACATCTATAGACTGACTTATTTGGAATTTGAGCTCCAGGAATAAGATCAATTTGATGTTCAATGCCCCTTATAGGTGGTAATCCTGTTGGTAGATCATCAGGAAATACATCTTCATATTCATGCAACAAAGGCTTCAAAATTGATGGATTTGATGAGGAACCTTGTTGTACTTCCTTAGCCATGAGAACAAAGACCTGATTACAAGAATTTAATTCCCTTTCCACCTCTCTTACACTCGTAAAAAAAAACGCCCCTCTTTTATTCTCCATAGTCTCTTGTTTTTGAACCTTCACAACTTTCACTGGATTTAATGCAGTAGACTTGCCATTAGCGTTCTTTTTGATGACATAAACATTAGTTCTACCATCATATTGAACAAATCTATCATATTGCCAAGGTCTTCCAAGTAGTATATGGCACCATCCATAGGGCAAACATCACACAACACACTATCCTCATATTGCGTAATTTTGAATGATATTAAAGCTTGTTTAACTACCTTAACATCACTAGTATTGCTTAGCCAATGCAGTTTGTAAGGATGAGGATGATTATGAGTAGGATAGTTGAGCTTTTGAATCAACAAAGTAGACACTACATTCGTGCAACTACCACTATCAATGATCACATCACAAAGTTTACCCTGAACTACACACCTTGTCATGAAGATTTTGTCTCTTTGGCTCTCCTCCAATGGCGTGGGCTTGGTTTGTAAAACCGTTCTCAACACTAAAGCTTGGCCATGAGTCTCAGGATCAACTTCCTCCATATCATTACTACTTTTATCCTCTTTCTCAATGTCATCTTGCTCCCCTTCTTCAATAATTACATCTAGATAGGCTTCTTCAATCTCCCTTGCCTCTCTAACTATGATGACTCTTGAACTAGGAAAATTTAGTTGCACATGACCATATCCTTGGCACTTAAAACAATTCCTTTTGTCATCAGGAATTGATGAGAATTTGGTAGGAGTAATGACCCTTGGCTTATCTCCACCTTCAACCCTAGGCTTAGTGTTTTGCGCAAACACCACCTCTTTCTCCTTCTTGGATTCGTAACTTTTGAAGAAAGTCTTGGACTTTTTCGAGTGTCCTTGCTTTTCAACTCTCAAGGATACCTTGAAAATTTCATCAAAAGTCCAATAGGGTTGCAATTCTACTTTCTCCTTGATAGATTTATCAAGCCCTGCAACAAATCTAGCCACCTTGCGATCCTCTTTCTCTTCCACATCACATATGATGACCATCTTCTCAAATTCATTGATGTATTCTTCAACACTTTTTGAGTTTTGTTTCAAAGCATGCATCTTTAGGAAGTTATTTTGCTCGTATTCATGAGGAACAAATCGTTTCCTCAACTCTATCTTCAATTTGCGCCAAGGGGTGATTCTAGATCTCCCTTCTTTCCTTCTCTTCCTTTGCAGGCCTTCATACCAAAGACTAGCATAAGACGATAGCTTCAATTCCGCCACCTTGAAGGCCTTAGAATCATCATACTCTTTGTAGGTAAACACCCTTTCGGTTCTCCTCAACTGTTGTTGCTTGAGCAATGAGGTGGGATAGGAACTGTGAGGACTTCGCTGACGTAGACTATATACGTGAATAGATTGGTCTCCTGCTGACGTACCCTCCAAGAACCTGCAAAAAAGGGACAATAATCCTTGTAGGATTGTTTCCCCCTCCGATGCTTAAGTAAGTATTTGTAGGAGAGTAAGTGAACAATAATCAACAAGTAAACAGTTTTAGAGAGAGGTTTTAGAGAGAAGTTTTCCTTTTATAGTAGGTGTTTTTCTCTTAATCTTGAATGTACTTTTTATGAGAATTTTGTGAGGTATTTATAGCCTCAAGTACAATTTCTTAACCAATGAGATCACGACACTTGTCCTCATCTCCTTAATTCCTTTCCTTCACATGCCTTATGAGCTTATGGCATTAGGCTCTCAAGGCCCAATGGTTTGTTTTGGCTCTTCTTTTAACGACAAATAGGAGTTTGACATGTGGCGAGGTATGATCTTCCCTTTTCTTGATCCCATTCACATGTGGCCTAGTCTTAAGATGACATGTGGCTATGTAAGGCCCACTCATGGCAGACTCATCATTGCCATGTTGCAATACCACGTTGGCATTTAATGCTAGAAAGAGGGACACGTGGTCCACTCAGAGGCTGACACGTGGCAGCTGACTTGGCATGCCACATCATCAACCAATCAAGAAAAACTTCAGGATCCAAACTTCCATTGAACTCAGGAACGTCCAACTTCAAGCTTCGGTCACCATCCCTTGGTTTGTCTTATTTTTTGTGTCTTTTTCTTATCATCTTCATCACTTGAACTTGAGTCTATGATCTTCCTAGGCTTACGTGTTCCTATAGTAGAAACATCATCACTAGAACTTGAACTAGACTCATCAAGATTGTTCGATTTTTTTGCGCTTTAAGACTTGTTTCCCACGAATTGCATAAGCTCCTCCAACATGTTGCGCCATAGCTAATTTTGTTTGGGTATTGATCGTTTTAATCTCTCAACGAAAGCAATAAAGTTGATGTGAATTTTCGTATGAATCAAAAATTCACAAGGATAGGATACTAAAATTACGAATTCCTAAAGGCCTAGCCACCAAAATTCACAATTTTAGGTTGATTAATTAGTCTTTTATTAAATCCCAAAGCACCCTCAAAGCCACTAACTAATTTGCACAAGAATCTAAGGGAAAAATCCACCAACCCAAACTTTCGGTATTTTTGTTTTCTAAGTGAAAACAAAACTTTATTTCAATATTCAAATCTGAATTTTACAAACTAATATTGAGATTATTTATAGTCATAATCATCAATAAAATCCTAACAAAACAAACAAAAAACACACGCACAAAGAAAAGGAAAATCGTCCCCTAAGTGACTCATTTATGACCCACAAGATAAGATGTCACATCAGCACTACATGTCATTCTCATCTTGCTAACAAACTATATCTAATTAAGAAAATATCCTAACAAACTTTCTAATACCTTGATAAACAAGATAATCAAAAAATTACAACTAGAAATACACAAAGATTCAATCTACCCAAATCCTCATAAAATCGCCCAAAAATACGCCACACAAGCAAGCTAAAGATTTGAGCAATTTTTGAGATTTTCTTCAAATCTTCAATAAACCTTTGAAGATTCAATCTTTTAAACAAGAAACCTTCAAGAAGTAATTTTCCATGTGTTTAGGGCTGTAAATGAAGATTAAGACCCTCCAAGAAATGAAAGACTCAATGCCTAAAATGAGAAAAATCCTATCAAGTGAAATGGGATAAAAACTCATAGGCAAAACCAACTTATTCCCCTTGTCAACCCTCTTGCCTTGATTTGCGTGCCACACCTAGATATGTGTGACCATGCACACGCAAATCCCAACTCTGGATGCACCCATTAGACTTGAATCTCCATAAGCAATCAATTCCTCCATAGTTGCACCCTTGTTAGCAGCTTCAATCAAACGTTCGAAGTTGTGATCACTATTTGTATCGTTAAGTTCCTTGTCATCCATAATTCGTTCGTCTCTATAATCTCAACCTTTATAGTGCATCTATAAACCTTCATACCACTTACATTTCATCTAAGACTTAAGTGTTATACTCTTTGAGCTTGGTGTTCATGCAAACTTCAAGACTTGGCTTCATGAGCTTTATCTTGTCATCATTGAACTTGTTTCTTTAGTACCTGCACATGCAAACAGAAACTTTCATACAATATTATAGTTCAATGTGGTTTGTTATCATTCAAAACATAAGCTAGGAACTCAACATAAGCTATTCATTTTTAGACATAATAATATTCATACAAATGTAATTATTTAACTTGTTTGTATTCAATATTTGTTTGCTAGACTTGGAGAATATGACACTTGGTGATGATATCGATCGAGTAGTGGTGGATTGATGAAACAAGGGAATTACTATGTCTATTGGTGCTGTATTGATGATGCCTTGTTTTCTGTTGTTGTACTCTATTGCTGCTGTGTAGCCTGTGTTGTTCCTGCTTTGTTGCTACTTTGCTGCTATTGTATACTACTGCTGTATGCTGCTGCCTACTGTTTTGTATTCTGCTCCCTACTGTTTTGTAGTTCTATTTACGCTCTATTAGTAGCCTATTTACGCTACTATATATCTATCTTTATGGATGTATCATTGAACTTCAGTACTTGTGGACTTGTGGTTGTATAATTTATGAAGTATCAAGAAAGACAACTACACAAGAATGAGCTAATGAAGTGATGAACTACTAGTATTTGTATAATTGTATTATTTAACTTGTTGGTTATTTGGCAATTTGTTGTTATAGAATGTAAACTTTGAACTTTGAAAGTTTAAACTTTGGAGTGTCCTCGCTTGTTAATTTGTTATGAAGACTGTTTAATGTATATTAGATACTTAGATAGTACATATATGCCTATATATTTTTAGCAGGTCAAGTAGGATTTGAGGGAAGACAAGTAGAAAAAAATGTCCTACAAAATTATGGTTCGGTTTGGATTCAAAAGTAGAAGACAGAAATTTTGTGGTCTGATGTGGTTTGGACTGTAACATAATTTGGATTGGAGTGAAAAATCAGAGACTGAAATATAATGGTTTGGATTTGGAGTTCGCAAAAATACAAACTGCACACCGAACTTTCACCCCTACATGAAAGGATGAGAATTAAATTTTGCACATTGAATATAAACATCAACTAATGCTACTTGATAACAGCACTAATCGTCCAGTAACAATCTCTATCTAGAATGAGATAATACACATTCACAAGCACCCGTTGGCCTCATGGGCAAGATGTTACATTGTGGCTGGATTTCAAGCTATCACAGGAATGAGTTACAAAGGTAACTTGTCACATAAAATAACTATTCAGCAAAAAAAAATATATAATAGCATTTTCAGAATTTCAGTCTGCATACACAAACATAAAATGTACCATACTATTTTACTGGTTTTACTTTGACAAGCACGATGTCAACTGTTATCACAACCAAACTAGAAGGAATAGCCGCTGTTGATCTGCGACAATGGTATGTTTTTTGAATTTGAAACATCCAGATTATGCAAATTGTAATACCCTAGAATTTCCTAACTAACTCCTAGCTATTTTCGGAAAAGATAATATAATAATAATAATAAATAAAACAATGAAAATACTTCCTATTTAACTAGTAAAACCAAAGTATTACCGCCACTGTGATAACGGCTAAGTCTATTATCAAAGTATTACAGCGGGAGTCTTTTACTTTTAAAACAATGTAAAAACCCAAAAGAACTTTTAAACAAAACCAAATAAAACTTTATTACAACTTGGAACCGAACAACGGCCCTTCAAAACCAACTAAACTTTTAAACCTTTACAACTACCAAACAAAAAGTCAATAACAAAAGTAAACAACATGTCCAACACAAGCAAACAGAAACAACAACTACAAGCGCTCAACACTCAATTTTTAGCATGATTGACTATACCCAATTGTACATGTTGCTTTCTCTTTATTCTAGACTACTACCCGCCATAAAAATGGGTCATCGTAGGGCCAAGTCAAAGAAAAAGCTATGCACACAAAACACGCAATCAGCAAAGTTGAGTACATAAACACTAAAGACTATGCACAACTAACATGAACAACCTAAGCATAAGCATAAACAAACAAACACTATCTTACCTTTACCACAACCATGTACCTGTACATAGAGTCATCAACATTATAAATTATTTGTGATATTTAATTGTGGATTTCGCATCGAGCGAGTTTCCTTTCTCAACAATCGCCCTAATGGGCACCAACTTGGGAGCAACTCCAAGAAGGTATTACCTATGTCATTTGAAGTGACGGAATTCCAGAGCATTTATGAATAATAAAGAGCACAACGCCTAGTACCCCGATTAGAAGTTACAGATTACTATTCCTATAACTTCCCCCATTGTTCATACTCAAGGTATATACATTCCAAGAGTTTTGGTGCGAATCCTCATTCACTTTACGTGATTATCGGTTTTAACAATTGTTATGACTCACACAAAATCATACATGAACACTCAAGACAAACAAAGAATCATATACACCATATTAATTATCATGATTATCACGTGATTCTAATATTAAATTCTTGGTTCTTTATTTATTTAAACCTTCCTTTACCACACATAAACTGTGGGTGGCTAGCTATTTGCTTATTAAACTTGCTATTGAACATGTGAATAAACATTCGCTAACTACTTTTCTTGTTGCTCAAGTTATTAATATCAACTTAACTGCTCTTCTTTACTTATTAACCACTAGTCAAATTCTTTCAAAATAGTCAACATTCCAACATCAATGATGTAATAACAATGCTATAAGAACAGAATGTAAAACATGGTAGTCAAAACATACTCTTCATGTAATCATGCTAACTTATCTTCTCACGCAAGTCAACTCAAGTCAACACATTAAAAATCTTCTATACTACAAATTCTAGCATGAATTCTAGTTACATGAATGCCTTTACGTTTTACGTACCTTGTGTTATAACGATGCTCCGCTACAACTCCTATAAATCACTTAATTCGAAACTTCCTACAAAGGAAAAATCAAAACTAACTAAAAACCCTCATTGACTAAATTCTACAACAACTCTAAACTAACTTTTTATGATGAAAACTCATCCAAAACCTTCCCTAAATGGTCTCTATTTAATCTCATACTTTATTTCATA
This sequence comes from Suaeda aralocaspica, assembly GCA_016808085.1. Classification (NCBI taxonomy): domain Eukaryota; kingdom Viridiplantae; phylum Streptophyta; class Magnoliopsida; order Caryophyllales; family Amaranthaceae; genus Suaeda; species Suaeda aralocaspica. Next base: position 341,381 of record PYUH01000831.1, read on the forward strand.
GTTTTCTTTTCAAAACAGTTGATTTCCAAAAATGACAGCTTTGAAAAATACTTTTAAACTCCTTTAAACCTTCTTAAACCTCATATTATGACCTTAAAACAACTTATTTATTTTCTAAGATCATCCTATAATAGTTTTATGCATTTAAAACACTTATAGAATAATTCTAGCATGAATCTACTCCTACTAGTACTAATTTTATTAATGATTTAAATAAAATTACTTAAAAACTACTTTAAAAACCTTAAAACTCCATAATTCATGCATAAAACACTATAACAACACCATAATATCATTATACTATTATTTCAAGCATTGAAACTTATTTTCCATACTTAAAACACATGATCATATTATTATTCATGCTTTAAAAAATTTACAGCATTATTAATTCACTTTAAAACCTCTAAAAATATTCTAAACTTAATAAAATCATTATAAATTAATACTATAACAATCTATGATCATAATACATAAGTTTAAAGCGGTAAAATCATAAAACTGACTAGTTTTCATAAACTTTCAAAAACCCTAATTTTATAAATTTCATGAACAACTTATAAACATAGTATTGATTCTAAAACACCATTATAAATCATAAAACATGCTTAGAAACATAATTATAAACATAAATTTAACAAGATTGAATTAAAATAAAAGAGGAAGAGAAATTATATATATATATATAGTTTTCATAAACTTTCAAAAACCCTAATTTATAAACATGCTTAGAAACATAATTATAAACCCTAGTTTTCATAAAACTGACTAGTTTTCATAAACTTTCAAAAACCCTAATTTTATAATTTCATGAACAACTTATAAACATAGTATTGATTCTAAAACACCATTATAAATCATAAAACATGCTTAGAAACATAATTATAAACATAAATTTAACAAGATTGAATTAAAATAAAAGAGGAAGAGAAATTATATATATATATATAGTTTTCATAAACTTTCAAAAACCCTAATTTATAAACATGCTTAGAAACATAATTATAAACCCTAGTTTTCATAAAACTGACTAGTTTTCATAAACTTTCAAAAACCCTAATTTTATAATTTCATGAACAACTTATAAACATAGTATTGATTCTAAAACACCATTATAAATCATAAAACATGCTTAGAAACATAATTATAAACATAAATTTAACAAGATTGAATTAAAATAAAAGAGGAAGAGAAATTATATATATATATATAGTTTTCATAAACTTTCAAAAACCCTAATTTATAAACATGCTTAGAAACATAATTATAAACCCTAGTTTTCATAAAACTGACTAGTTTTCATAAACTTTCAAAAACCCTAATTTTATAATTTCATGAACAACTTATAAACATAGTATTGATTCTAAAACACCATTATAAATCATAAAACATGCTTAGAAACATAATTATAAACATAAATTTAACAAGATTGAATTAAAATAAAAGAGGAAGAGAAATTATATATATATATATATAGTAAGGATCCACTAAAAACCTTAAGTTTGCTGAAAACCGTGAAAACCACAAAAAAGGGGCACATATAAGAATTAAAGCAGTACATATTAAGATTAAAGTGGTATAGGTACATTCACAACAATTTTTTTATTATTTATGAAAATGTCATCAATGAAGTACGTGTACCCTTTATACCTGTATTGTACCCTTTTTTGTGGTTTTCACGGTGAAAACAGTTTTTACATGATCCTCTTTCTATATATATATATATATATATATATATATATTGTTCGAAAAAGTACCAAGGGGGAGGAGGGTGGTCGGTAGGTGGCCGGCTTGCTGGCTACCGGTCATAGGGGGCTGGCGACGGGAAGGGGGCGGCGACGCAAGGGGACCGACGAAGGGGGGCGGTCATGCACTACAGCTTCGAAATATTTTTTCTTTTCTCTCTTTTTTTTTAAATCGTAAAACACTAAAACTCAATTAAATCAGAAAAATTCTGATTTAAAGGGGTATTTATACACTCAAATTAGGTTTAGGTGAAATTACGAAAATACCTTAACGATTGAAATTACTTTTGTTCCCTTGTTTTTAAATAAGGAAACCTATAAAAACTAAAATTGGAAACTTCATAAAATATTTTCATAAAAATAAAAGTGACATGAAATAACTTATAAAGTTTATAAAACATGAGAATGATTATTTTGACTCATTAATCAATTCAATTTTCTTTAACTAATTAATTTATTTAACCTTATTTTTCACCAAAAATACCAAAAACATACTAAATAATTATGAAATTAAATTAATAAAATACATGAAAATACGGGGTATTACACAAATACTTGAAATAAGTAATGGTCAATTACACTTATATACACAATTATTACATTTATAATTTCCTGGGTTGCCAAGCACAAGACTAATCACCAGGGCAGGTCTTGACATTTCATGGTCCTAGGTGAAACAATAAATATGGGCCCTTGTTACATACTAAAAAAAAATTCTTGTCAAATTAACAACTACTATGGTTTGCAAATAATATCATGTTAATTATTATACCGTAAATCTCAACTTCGCCGATTGATCATAGTTTAATCATTTTATTTTGTGCAAGACTATAATATTTGGTAAAGTTGGGTTTTTTTTTTAAGAATTTATCATATATTTTAGGTTATATTACCTACGAAGTTTTTTTTTTTTCCTTTTCCCGTGTTTTTCATTTGTTTTTTTTTTTAACATTATTATAATGATCAAGAGTATCTCAAGTTTAGTACACTTCGCTTTTCATCCAAAAGCTATTAGCTGTGGGGAAAAGTTAAGCATATAATTGTGTCACTCAAGATTTAATAATTTTTTGTTAATATTGATGTCAACAATTAATATATATATATAGTTTTTTCCAAAATATCATAAATTTAAAGCCACATGTTTATTTCCTAAAAAAAAAACGAAGTATAATACTCATTTTAAATGAATTATCATTTTTAAAGTTTAAATTATACTTCGAGGTAGGTCCTTAACTAACTAGTTAAACCTTTCAATTCCCAAAAAACAACCAATTAAAAACAAGGGAGTTCAAATGCATCCTAAAAAAAAGTTATTCATACATAAACACAATAATGCAATTAACTTTTTTTTATTAGTGTCAAGCTAAATTTGAATTACATTTATTGCTTGGTTTGCATTAACTAGATTTTAGGATTTCGAGAACTAATCTAACATTACACATAACTAGTCATTAAATACAATTGTTTTGCTACTTAGTGATTTGTATTAGAGTACTTGTGGAAGATTTAAATGCTTCAATTTTTACTTTCCCCCCTCATTTTACCTTTGCAGAGTATTGGGCCTCTTCTGACCTGGGCCCTAGGCCATTGCACCCCTGGCCTACCCCTAGGACCGGGCCTCCTGATCACCATTCCAAATTGATAAACCTCCATTCTGAAACAAAGGGAACTACACTCACTACACTAGCTGACATTAATCAATGCACTGTGAATACCGAATACTTATAGAAACATATGTCAACACTTGTACAAACTTATATACACTAAATTCATCTATGAACATGCTCCTTAAATTTAATGTACTTCAATAGTCATACATATAACACTAATAACTTTACATCACTTGATTTCTGAAAATAATACATTGATTTACATATGACAGCCACAAAACACATGGCAAGATGAAATCTTTTACATTCATACTACTATCCCGACTATATTTGTGGGGCATCTTAAATCTTAACTCCGTTGTAGTAAGTGTAGGAAGTTGCACCTTTGTTCCTGAGGCAACTTTTAGTTACAACTATTGTGGCAAGGCAAATGCTAAAGCTTGGCTTAGGTAAGTACCATATGCAATATGATCATTGTTATCAAGAGTTATCTAACACGAAACAACTACACTTAATATATTTATGCAACATTTATAGCACAATCCTAAAGATAGATGTTGTACGCTGATGATTCTGGATCAATTGTGCTAACACTGTTTGCAAATAGAAATCGAGGAGCTTCTAGGAATGACATGCATTGAGCTTTGGTTACTGAAAGACAAGGTAATCACTTATTATGGAGACCTCCACACATTATTCAACTCAAAAAGGCTACAACAAAATTCCAGTTTACACTCATGGCATTACATAATGCTAATCAGACATTACTTATTATTTCCAGAACAACATGGAGGCTATAGCTGAGAAGATCAATGAAATCCGTCAAGCAACACTGATCATGGGTATTGCACCAACTCTCAGTCTGACCAACAACAAAATATTGAGCTAGGGCGTGCGCTATGTACTATGTAGCAAAAGGATAGATAAAGCATCCTTCAACCCGCAAAACTGATCATGGGTATTGCACCAACTCGCAATCTGATCAACAACAAAATATTGAGCTAGGGCGTGCGCTATGTACTATGTAGCAAAAGGATAAAGCATCCTTCAAGGGTTGCTTCCTTTTGAATTTGCATGTACTTTTGAGTGAAGGAGAAGATAAAATTATGATTTGCTAAAATTCCTCCTGCTGCAAGATTGCAGAAGACAATATTACAATAATAGTATGTAAGCCAAACACTAAGTAGACCATTAATCATGAGCCTCCATGCAGCTGCAGCATGCAAATTACCTACTTATATGTAACTTATTGGTGGTCTAAGCTAAGTAACTGGTTAAAACAGTTTGCTTTCAATAAATATATTAGCCATACTATATTTGCTACTATCATTATATCAACTTTCTTATAATAGAATTCTAGAAATAAGCATAGCTACAAAAAGGCCCTCAGACGATAGCAACCGTTTGTAGCACGTGCTTAGATACACACAACAACTGTTGGGAACACCGCGCACGTAGCGACCTAGCTAGCTACCAACTATTATTATGAAATATTATTATAGATAAGAGAACATGTAGTAATATATAACAAAATATCTTGTAACAAAATATATAACAAATGTAGTAATATACAAATAGAAAGAGGATCATTCCCTACGAAACTCCAAAGTCAAGCGTGCTTGATTGGGAGCAATATTAGGATGGGTGACCTCCTGGGAAGTTTCTCATGTTGCGCATGAGTGAGGACAAAATGCGCCTGAAGGACTTGTGTTGGTTCATGAGGATAGTTGTTGGCCCTTGTTGTGCATTGGTGATTAATGCGGCTCCGTCAGGAGTCCGAGGGTGTTACAGATCACCTCTAGAGAGAGAGGGAGAGGTGATAAAAATTGACACGACCCGTAACTCCACACGAAATGGACCCGTTGTTAACGGGATTGGGTTGAGAGTATTGACCTGTTTTTTAAACGGGTCAGGTTATGGTTGGAGAGTTCAACCCGTTTAAGTAAATGGGTTGTGATAGGGTCGTAAAAGTATATATTTTAATATCTAAAACTCTTAGTTTTATATAGGACTTTTATGATTATAGATCATTTTAATGAATTTTCCTTTCGGGACACGATTTACTACTATATTCTTTTTTTATTTTCAAGAAGGTGTTTTTTTAGCATAAGATTGGAAGAAAACCAAATTTACAAGAGTGGGCCTTATTATTAGAACAAGCCATCAAGTAAAAAGCCACACAACTCAAAATCAAAGAAAGAAATGGGAAGTGGCGTGAGATCCAAAAAGAGAGACAACAAAATGCCAAAATATTGGAGATGTTATAGAAAAGGAAGTTTGTAGGCAATATTAAGAGAGAATAGATCTATCTATCCTTCAATTACAATGGTATATATAAATACAATGTAGGAAAAAGGTTCCTTATAAGTGAACCCTAGTCTCCAGAATATTTTAGATTATACATAAGGGTATAATGGGCTTCCACTAAATACATATATTATATAACACTCCCCCTTGGATGACCATTATCGAATAGTGTGCCTCATTAAAACCTTACTATGAAAAACCCTGTGGGAACAAAAACCTAGTGAAGGAAAAAGAGTACATCACTTTCGTAATACGCTTTAAGATGTTGCCTCATTAAAAACCTTACCTGGAAAACCTAATATAGGACAAAACCATGGTTAAGGGAAAAAGAGTGCAACACGTATTTTCTCCCCCTGAAAAATGCATAACTTGGGTTCTTTCAGAATAATGAATCCAAAATCTTTGGTAGTAGCTTCGCACTTGAAGTAGAATAACATTCAACCCCTTGGTAGCTGATCCTTCCTGATTGGACTTCAATCTTCAATATGAGATATATTCATTTCTCCATACTCTTGAAAATAATATATGTGTTGTATTTATCATTACTTCATATTTGTCAAGTTGCCATAAATATTAAACTTATGTTTTCTTCTAAGGATTTTATAAAGTAGCTACTGATAATTACATATTGATCATTTTTTTTATGGCAACTTTTGATATTATCAACATCATTGTCTAATCTTATGTAAATCAGTAATTACATTTAAGTAATTATTTGTTTATGGTTCTTCTGGACCATAAAAGGATTATCCTTATAATATCAAAGTTCTCCAACGAACATAAGATTCTGATCATCTCTCAATTACACAAGTTTCAAGTTGAGTGTTTACAATCTAGTCATCAATACTTTATGAGATTTTTGTATTCTAAATAAAGAATCTGAAGGACTTGATATTTGAATACGTCATACATAAATTCTTCTGGAATTTTTATACATGATTCATAACATGCTGTTAAAACGCCTTTATATTATCACAAATATATCCTCATTTAATTTTTTTTTTGTCATGTAAGTCCTCATACTATTGTAAACACAACTTACTACATTTATACCAAATTTCGCGTGCATCACAATTATTGTATAGAACTAGTGCATGTAAATGATGAGATGTAAAATGTATACTAACAAGATATTGAACATAAAATATGTATATGATGACTGACGCATCTAACTACTATCTACACATGCAATGAATAATGCATTTATCTACGACTCACACATGTACATAAATGTAAAACTCAAAAATGCAAGACACTGTACAATGTGGATTTCAAAAATCCATTGTTGGGCTTCTGGTCCTTGATGATCGGACTTCTGGTCCTTGATGATCATCATTATTCACCTTTAGTTGGACTTCAAGTCCATGATAAGCTTTGATCATTCTTAATATGTCGACATAAAAGTGGACTTTTATTTCAGATCCCTATTCTCAAATCCACTACTTTTGCATATGCATATAATCCATCGGTTTCATCATATACCGGTATCACATTTTTCAAGATGTAATTTGCATGCTATTTTACAATGATATCTGAATACATTTCCCATTGGTACCATAAGTCGATTATAACTTCTAAGTTCTTAAATCATAGGCCATTTGTTATAATTCAGATATCTATACCACTTTCGGGGCAAACATTATGGCATTAATATACCGTTACACTTTCAATAGTGTCAACTGCACTTTCTTGCCATATATTCCATATTTATTTTGGAACCGATCACCCAACCTACACTTCAGGTGTAGTGATTCAAGTATTATTGGCAAGATTTATCTCAATGTATATACATAATATGGCCAAAATGTATCTTGAATGCTATGTAACATGAGACATAACTGAATACAAATCAAACCATAGATGTGCAACATGTCTTTAAAATATATAGACAAAAGTTGGCCATAATATCTCAAATAGTCATTATAGGGTTCATCACTTTATAATTTAGTAATTTGGCCAACTTATCCCAATTCTTCTCCCCCTAAGTTGGTAAAATTTTCAAATATAGGGGCATCATATAAAAAAACCTTAACTTTAGTAAGGATCCACTAAAAACCTTAAGTTTACTGAAAACCTTAAAAAAAGGATACATATAAACTTTAAAGCGGTACATATTAAGATTAAAGCAAAATAAAAAAATTTGTTACTTATGAATATGTCATCGACGAAATACATGTACCCCTTTTATATAACTCTAATGTACCAACTTTTTGTGGTTTCCACGGTGAAAACAATCTTCACATGATCCTATTTCTGTGTGTATATATATATATATATATATATATATATATATATATATATATATAGTAAAGATCCACTAAAAACCTTAAGTTTGCTAAAAAGCATGAAAACCACAAAAAAGGGGGTACATATAAGATTTAAAGCGGTACATATTAAGATTAAAGTGATATAGGTACATTTACAAAAAAAAAATTTATTATTTATGAAAATGTCATCAATAAAGTACGTGTACCCTATATACCTCTATTGTACCCTTTTTTAGTGGTTTTTACAGTGAAAACAGTTTTTACATGATCCCCTTTCAATTACTACATTTGTTATATATTTTGTTACAAGATATTTTGTTATATGTTACTACATTTGTCATATATTACTACATGTTCTCTTCTTTATAATAATATTTCATAATATTCTCTTGACAGACAATGAAATTTATGAAATACAAATAATATTATAATGAGATATGTGCCTAATTAGAACATTAAGTATAATTAGAAAAGAATAGATTTAATCCTGCTATTCATAAAACATTAAGTATATTTCATAAAACATTAGATATATTTATAAGCATAAATATGTTGAATGTTCTATAAAGTATACCCAATGTTTTTCATGAATGAATAAAACAATTGAATTATGTTTATATCATGAAATAAAGAAAGTGATAAGTTGATATTTTATATGTATTTTACCCCCGATCCCGATTGATTTTTAGCTCTAAGACGGCTCTTTTGAGCCGTTTCTACAAACTTTTGCTATTTCGAGTGTTTGTTGTGCTTTTTATTAGTTTTTATAAGAATCGATGACTTATCGTTGTTTTCCGAGCCTTTTGAAGCACTTGAAGAAGTTAGTAAGACTTGAAGTCATTTGGGGAGCTTAACTGAAGATTAGAAGTGCTAAAATGAAGAATTAAAGAAGTAATTAAGGAAGAACGAGCAAAAACCGAGAAACGAAGCCAATCCGAGCTGCCCGCCCGGACCGAGGCTGTGCGCCTGGGTGAGGGTTGCACGCCCGGACCCCTCCGGGCGGGTGGCTCTGAAGGAGTTTTTCCGTGTTTTTTGAGCGTAATTAGAGAAGTACTTAAGTGTTTAGTCTCCTAAATTGTCATTTACGCCTCTTTTACTTTAGAACCCGGGTTTTACTCTAAAATTCTCTCAAAGTGTAGAATTCTTATCAATCTTTCAATCAATAATATTCAGGTTTTATTTCAATCTCAAATCTTGTTCTTAATTAATGTTTATTATTATTTTTAATTTATGTTTTTAGTTTTATTAGTTTTATGTTTAGATTTAATTTCTTGATTATTGTTGGTTTGTTTAACTTAATCATGTTTAGGATTTTAATTGCTTTTATTGATTTAGTTTTTGTTCTTTCAATTATGAGTGAGTAGTTCCTTTTCTAGGACTAGGGGATCCATGGATTAATTGGTGACGTTTTTGCTCATAAATATTAGTTTAACTATTAATGTGCTTGAATTCCTATTGTCAATTGTTATTGCTTTCAATTAAATACTGGTCAGTTTAGTTGTTAGTTTGATATTGTTGAAATCAATACCGAGAGGTAAGATTACCACAATTAGATCATAAAGACAATAGGCAAAACGAGTCTAAGTGAGCGAGAGCCATTAGAGGAGTTTTGAAGGGGACTAGATTCGAGAGAATTAGTGGACCTTAATTCAAGGAAATTGATAATCTAATTAATTATTTGTGTGCAATTCGTTGGTTAATCTGTGGTGAACCGATGTCCTAGGTTTAGTCATTAATTTCATTCCTTAATCAATTTAGCTCTAATTCTAGTTAATTTCTTGATCACAGCTGTCACTCAAAGGCCCTTTGCACAGTCTAGACTTTTTAGAACTAATAAGTTTAATTGCTTTCCTGTGGATTCGATCCCTACTTCCCTAGCTGTATTAGTTAAAGTGGTTAGGTTTATTTTTGATAGGTGTGCGATAGCCTCATCAAATTTTGGCGCCGTTACCGGGGAGGCAATTTTTAATTCTATTAGTCGGGTTTATACTGTTTTCTTTTTATTTTCCTTAGTCTCAAAGAACTTTTTGGTTCTTTGAGACATTTTCTCATTATTGCTCGGAGTTGCATATTGTGCAGGTTTATAGGTTTATGCAAACCGACCACGAGCCTGACATTTTCATTTTCCCTGAGCCCGAGCAAGTATTTTTGAAGCGGTTGAGACGTAGTAGACGCCGAATTTTTCTTCCCCGATCCGTGGAGGAAACCGTTTCTGATTTGTCTCAGTTTTTCGAGTTCACCTTCAACCCGTTGTTTGAAGGGTATTTAGAGGTCGAAATGGCTGTCGAAGGAGAAGGATAGGGTAGAGGACCACCACCGCCACCTGCGGCCCGTTCGTTGAGAGACTATTCCTTGCCTAGTACGGAGTCTATGGCTGGAGGTTATTCAATACCCGATACCGATGCTGCTAATTTTGAACTGAAACCGGCCCTTGTGAATATGGTTGAACAAAATCAGTTTNCATGGTTGAACGAAATAAGTTTTCAGGGACATTGAAGGAGGATCCGAATTTACATTTGTAGAATTTTCTTCAATACTGTGATACTATCAAGCAAATGAACGTTTCTAAGGATTACATTAGGAGGAGAATGTTCCCATTTTCATAGAAGGACAAGGCTAAAACCTGGTTGAATGATCTTAATATGGCTACAATTACTTGTTGGGAAGACTTAGCTCTTGCTTTTCAGAGGAGGTACTATCCACCACAGAGAACTGCTTTATTGAGGAGTCAAATTACTAATTTCAACCAGGAAACATATGAGTCACTTTATGATGCTTGGGAACGGTTCAAGGAGTTATTGAGAATGTGTCCTCATCATGGGCTTGAGAAGTGGTTTTTGGTTCAGTCATTCTACAATGGTTTGGGTAATGAGAGTAGAGCTTTGTTAGATTCTGCTGCTAATGGTCGATTCATGAACCAGGAGGTCAATGCTGCATATGAACTGATTGATGAAATCGCTACTCATAATTTACAATTTGGTAACCATAGAGGGCATTCCAAGAAGGGTGGAAAACATGTAGTTGATGATAAGTATGAGAGTTTAACTGCACAGATCAATGCCATAAGTCAGAAGCTTGATAAGATTGGTACTACAGCTCCTTCACCATCACCTGTAGCTGCACTTTCGGGATGCACTGACCCTTTCTGTGATTCCTGTGGTTCATTCAGTCATAGTTCCCAATCATGTACCAGTTCAGTGGAGCAAGTGTGTGCCTTTCAAGCATACAAGAACAACCCATTTTCCAATAAATATAATCCAGGCTGGAAGGATCACCCATACTTTTCCTACAAGAACAATAGCAATGTACAGAATCCTCAGCAAGCTATATCATCTCAGCAGGCACCACAGCAGATGCAGAGATATGTACCACCACACCCACCAGGTTTCAGCAGGCCACCACTATCAGCACCACCATTGCCAGTTCAACCTAGTGGTGAAATTTCAGAGCTGAAAAATATGATGTTGCAGATGCAGAAAAATATGGAGGCAATGCAGGCTCACAACAAGCACCTGGAGACTCAGATAGCTCAGATTGCACAATCAACTGCTCAAAGGCAACCAGGCCACCTTCCATCACAACCTACACCTCCAGTATCACAGGCATCACAGAATCCCCCGAGGGACCATGTCAATGCCATTACTTTGAGGAGTGGAACTGCTTATGAGGGCCCGAAAATGCCTACTGATGATGTTAATTCTGATGTTGCAGGTGGAGCTAAGAAGACCAGTGATGTGGTGATTGAAGATTTAGAGACAGTTCCAGATAAGGAGGCTGAAGCACCTAAGGAGAAGGTAGATGACACATCGATTGATACTATCCCGAGGTCACAGGTTAGGTTGCCCTTTCCGAACAGGGTGACCAGGAGTAAGAATGATAATCATTTCAGTAAATTTTTAGATATTGTGAAGAATTTGCAGGTTACTGTTCCATTTACTGATTTGATAACTCAAATTCCTACTTATACTAAATTTTTGAAAGATATTTTAAGCAGGAAACGTGAGTTGAATGTGGTGGAGACCGTAGCACTTACGGAGGAGTGCAGTGCCATATTGCAAAACAAGTCACCACCGAAACTAAAGGACCCGGGAAGTTTTTCTATCCCTTGTAATATTGGCCCACTGTTCATTGATAAAGCTTTATGTGATTTAGGGGCTAGTGTTAGTGTCATGCCTTTATCTATTTGTAAAAAACTTGATATGGGTGCTTTAAAGGTTACTAACATCACTTTGCAGATGGCAGATAGGACAGTGAAATACCCTAAAGGTATTTTAGAGGATGTCCCGGTGAGAGTCGGGAAATTCTTTATTCCTGTTGATTTTGTTGTGTTAGATATGGATGAGGATGCTCATATCCCAATTATACTTGGTAGACCTTTCTTACACACTGCAGGTGCTGTTATTGATGTCAAAAATGGTAGTTTGACTCTTTCTGTAGGGGATGATAAAGTTACCTTTAATCTTAATGCTGCTCTTAAGAGTCCTATGATGGAACAGTCATGCTATGTTATTGATGTCATTGATGAGATTGTTATTGATGATATGCCTTGATCTACTACAAAGGATCTTCTGGAGGCCATTGTTTGTCTTGATGTTGGTGCAGGTGAAGGTACAATTGATGCAGATGAATTGGTCCATGATCTTACTGGTGAGGAATTAAATCCGGTGGAGAGCCGAAAATTTATTGAGTTACCACAAGAGGTTTGTTCTGTTAAAGAGGTACCCAACTGAGCTGACAACCCCTCCCCTCTAATGTGAACATATGCTTTTCTAGATGATAAGGAGTTGTACCCAGTCATTGTTAGTGCTTCTCTTACTGATAGTCAATTAAATAAACTGTTGTCTGTGCTTAAGTCTCATAAGAAGGCTATTGGTTATACTATTGATGATTTAACTGGTATAAGTCCTGATTTTTGCATGCATAGAATTCATTTAGAGGAAGGTCATAAACCTTGTATACAGGGTCAACGTCGTTTGAATCCTAACATGCAGGAGGTAGTGAAGAAGGAAGTTCTTAAACTTCTAGATGCAGGTATTATTTACTCGGTGCCTGATTCCCAGTGGGTAAGTCCCGTACAGGTAGTCCCTAAGAAAGGGGGAACAATTGTTGTTCGTAATGACAAAAATGAATTGATCCCTAGTAGAGTTGTTATAGGATGGAGTGTATTGACTATAGAAAATTGAATGTTGCAACTAAAAAGCTAAGGATCATTTCCCCCTTCCTTTTATTGATCAAATGTTGGAAAGATTGGCTAAGAATAAGTATTTCTGTTATCTTGATGGATATTCGGGTTTCTTTCAGATCCCCATCCATCCTGATGATAGGGAGAAAAATGGAGAAAACTACTTTTACATGTCCTTATGGTACTTTTGCATATCGTAGAATGCCTTTTGGTTTATGTAATGCACCAGCTACTTTTCAACGTTGCATGATGAGCATTTTTTCTGAGTTCATAGAGTCTATTATGGAAGTCTTCATGGATGATTTTAGTGTTTATGGTTCTGATTTTGATTCATGTTTGACTAATTTGACTAAAGTTCTCGAAAGATGTGAACAGGTAAATCTGGTTTTAAATTGGGAAAAATGTCATTTTATGGTCAATGAAGGAGTAGTTTTGGGACATTTGGTGTCCGAACGTGGTATTGAGGTGGATAAGGCGAAAATACAGGTAATTGAGCAACTGCCACCTCCGGTGAATGTAAAAGGGGTAAGAAGTTTTTTGGGTCATGCTGGTTTTTATCGCAGGTTTATTAAGGATTTTTCTAAAATTGCGAAACCACTAACTCAATTGCTTTTGAAAGATGCTGAGTTTAAATTCACTGATGTGTGTCTTGAGTCTTTTATTATGATAAAAAATGCATTAATTTCAGCACCTATTATACAATCTCTCGATTGGAATTTACCTTTTGAAATAATGTGTGATGCTAGTGATTTTGCAGTTGGTGCAGTTTTAGGTCAAAGGAGGGATAAGGTCCTACATGCTATTTATTATGCTAGTAAGACCTTGGATGAAGCTCAAGTCAATTATGCCACCACGGAAAAAGAGTTGCTTGCTATTGTTTATGCATTAGATAAATTTCGTGCTTACCTTGTAGGTTCGAAAGTTATTGTTTACACTGACCATGCAGCTCTTAAATACCTACTTGGGAAGAAGGAAGCCAAACTAAGGCTTATTCGGTGGATTTTGTTGCTTCAAGAGTTCGATCTCGAGATTCGTGATAAGAAGGGAGCAGAGAATGTGGTAGCTGACCACTTATCGAGGATACGGTATGATGATGGGGAGATCTCTACCCCCATTGATGATTCTTTTCCTGATGAACATCTGTTTGCAGTTTGTGTTAATTCTCCTTGGTTTGCTGATTTTGCTAACTATGTTGTAGGGGGTGTCTTACCTTCTTATTTGACTTATCAGCAGAAAAAGAAGTTTTTGCATGATGTAAAGCGATACTTTTGGGATGATCCTAACTTGTTTCGTGAGTGTGCAGATGGTTTATACAGGAAATGTGTTCCGGAATGGGAAGTCTATGGTGTACTTCACCATTGCCATTCATCACCATATGGAGGTCATGCTGGACCTTCTAAGACGATGTTTAAGGTCCTTGAATCAGGTTTTTATTGGCCTACTATCCTACAGGATGCTAGAGCTTTCATTATGTCTTGTGATTCGTGCCAACGAACAAGTAATTTTTCACAAAGGCATGAAATGCCTCAAACAGCTATATTGGAAGTTGAGATTTTTTATGTTTGGGGCATTGATTACATGGGCCCTTTTCCATCCTCCAATGGAAATCGTTTCATATTAGTTGCTGTGGATTATGTTTCTAAATGGGTGGAAGCTCTTGCTACCCCCCATTGTGATTCTAATACTGTTTTGAGGATGTTTAAGCAGGTTATCTTTCCTAGGTTCGGAGTCCCTAGTGCTGTCATCAGTGACGGGGGAAAGCATTTCCATGAGAAAAGGCTAGATAAACTGCTGGAGAAGTACGGTGTTTACCACAGAACAGGATTAGCATATCATCCACAAACTAGTGGTCAGGTGGTGGAAGTTTCAAATCGAGAAATTAAAGTTATCCTAGAGAAAACGGTTGCAAAGTCAAGGAAAGATTGGAGTAGCAAGTTGTATGATGCATCGTGGGCATATAGAACGGCCTTCAAGACACCTATTGGTACATCTCCCTATCTGTTAGTGTATGGGAAAACGTGTCATTTGCCAGTTGAATTAAAATACAAGGCCTACTGGGCAGTAAAGGAGCTCAACATGGATTCCAAGCTTGCAGGTGAGAAACGATTACTTCAATTAAATGAGCTCGACGAATTTCGATTGGGAGCCTATGATAGTGCTAAGATTTATAAGGAGAAGACTAAGAAATGGCACAATAAGCGAATTGTAAGAAAGGAATTTGTAACAGGTGATAAGGTCTTATTATTTAATTCTAGACTGAAACTTTTCCCTGGAAAGTTGAGGTCTAGGTGGAGCGGTCCTTTCATTGTTACTATGGTGAGCAAGTACGGATTTGTAGAGGTTCAGAACGAGAAAGGAGAACGATTTAAGGTTAATGGACACCGCCTCAAGCACTACTATGAAGGTGATGTTGTTGGTCTAGTTGAAGAAATCAATCTCCGAGACCCACACCCCTATGAGCTATGAGGTAATATTGTCAAGCTAATGACCTTAAACAAGCGCTTTGCGGGAGGTAACCCGCAGTTAGTTTAGTTTTAGTAGCTTTGTTTTCATTTTTTTTATATAGTTTAGTTGGGACTCTAGCTCATTTCTTAGTTTTGGTAAGGGGAGAGTGAGGTACTAATGATTTTTTCCAAGTGTTTTGGGTGTGATTACATGTACAATTTAGGTGAAAAAGTGAAAAAGGGAGAAAAATTGCACGAATAGCAAGGACCCGGGCGTGTAGCCCTCGGTCCGGGCGTGCAACCATATTTCATGCCTTAGTTTTTTTAAGAGAACTTCAAAAATTTTCCTTAGAAGCCACACGCCCGGACCCTCCGGGCGAGCAACCCCCTATGGGCGCTCTGCCTTCGAGCCGGGCGGACAGCTTTTTTTTTTCTTTGCTTCTTTCTCCCCTCCTTTTCTACGACCTTCTTCTTTCTTTCCTCCTTCTTCTTTCTCTCACCTCTCATTTTCTTATCTTCACTTTCTCTCTCTACAATTTCCTTCATATTTTTCTCTACCTTCTCTCTGACTTCTCTCTACTATACCTACCTCATTACTCACCCAAATTCACTCAAATTTTCACCAAAATCAATCTTTTTCCATCCTCTTTTAGATCCCCACCATAACTCTAAATTACAACCACTTTCATCTCATACCCTTTAATTCTTCTTCACTTTTACTACTCTTCCATGGCACCTAAGAGGCAATGGGTCGGAGTAAGCTCAAGGAACGAACCACAAGGGTTGGGATGTGATCCTACATACGGGTTAGTAGCTTTTGGTTCATAGGAGCAAAAGGTACTGTTCGAAAAACTTAAATTACGTCATGTTACCCCCACCCGTTTCATACATCATCAATCATTGCATGCTTTAGGTGTCCATGATGAGACTGAGGAATTGTTTCGATCTATGGGTATGCATAGTTTCTTTGGTATGGATGCCCCGACTTATCCCGACATAACTTACGAGTTTATGTCGAGTTTTGAAATTGACAGGCCTAACCCCAAGGCACCTGTTAGAGGTGTCAGTTTTAGAATGTTCAATGTCGATCGTTTTGAAACGATCGAAGATTTTGGGGCAATATTTGGTTTGGCCAGTTGGAGGCGTGCTAGACCCCCAAAAGGCTTTGATGATGTTGCTTTGTGGTATTCTCTGACAGGTGTGCATCTGACCAACTGGAAGCATGCAAAGGCTAATCTGATCCACCAGCCCTCTGCTAGGATTACTCACCGTTTTCTTGCAGGGACAATATTTGGTCGATATGAACAACACGAAGTTAATACCAGAGAGATGTGGTGCCTAGGGAAGCACTTAGTTAAAACTTCATTTCCTTACCGTCTTCATCTTCCTCATCTGTTTGCCATGCATTTACATACCCAATGTAAGACTTACAAGTACCGATCGATTTGGTGAACCTACCATTAACAATCTTGTTTTTGGTGGTCTTCTAACATTTGTTGGCAGATACTATAACGCTAACTTTGAGTATGGTAGGACCCCTGCTGTGGGATCTCGCTACTTGGATGTCCCCTACCTCAACCAATGTGATTGGCTAGACTTGAGTGACGGGGGGTGTATCAGATGGTACATAGGACCATCCAAGGGAGTTTCTGTTACCCTCCCTAGTGCTTCACTGACCGGATTTCTGCCTGATCAGCAATCCTATCTCATGCCTTAGGATGGTCGTGGTGCAGGTTCTTCTGCAGGTACCTCAGGACATGCTGGGCCAAGCCAGACCCAACAGTTTGTGCCCCAGCCACCACCCCAGCAACCTCCACAGCAACCACCTACAGACCCTGCCCCGTGGCAGGTACAGATGAACCAGCTGCAAAACCAGTTCAACAATTTCCAGATCCAGCAACAACAGTTCATGGATCGGTTTGCCACTTTTGAGCAGGATCATCGTCTTGCCATGTACCCGATCTTTGACCACTACGTCTGTACTGGCGTAGTACCCTCCGCTGGCCCTCACCCTTCATGGTATCACTTCAACCCTGGAGAGGGGACCAGTGGAGCAGGAGGAGCAGGTGGTGATGATGATGATGATGATGGTGATGATGGTAGTGCCAGTGAGGACACTGACACTTTCCTCCAGTCTGACTGAGAGGAGTCCCTTACTTCCTTCAGCATGAGGACATTGCTAAGTCCGGCTTGGGGGAGGTAACTTTATTGCTTTCTTAGTTTAGTTTTTATTGCTTTCTAGTGTAGTTTTATTGCTTTCTTAGGACAGTCATATGGTTTGTACTACTTGTTAGAAGTAGGAGTTTACATATGACCAAAAAAATGTACTGCTTTCATAGTTTAGATTTCTATTTGCTTTTGATAGTTAGCTTTAGTTGATTGATTGATTGATTGGTTTGATGAAACTTTGTGAATGGTGACTTCCCTGTGCTCCGCATTTTATTTTAAAATGTTTTTGATTGATTTGGGCATGTGATGAGTTATGTTTTGGGAATTGCCAACTTGGACTTGAACTTGACTTAACTTGAAACAATTTCTAATCTTGCCATTATAGCCATGTGTAGAGTAGAGGCTTGAACTGTGTTAACGGGAGGATTTGAGCCGCATACATTATTTCTATGCTTATTTCTTTTCATGTGTGCTTATTTCCTGGTGCATGTTTGATCCATGTTTTGGCATTTGACTCTAGTAGTCTGGCTTTGATATGTTACATGCTGCGAATGATAAAAGGCATTCATTTCTTTTAGGAGCTTTCAGATTTTAGGTATTCCTTCACAAAGTTTTCCCTTGGTCCTTATTTTGAGCTTTTACCCTTCATTTGCATTTTAGCCACATTACAACCCTATTTGGCCTTGTTCTAATCATTTGATATATGCCCAAGCTTGACTTGGGGGAGTTGAGGAGTTGTTTTGTTGTTGTGTTGCATTTGTTGGAGGTTTTGGAGGATTGGTAAATTGTGAAAAGGTTGTTGTTAATGTTTAATAATAGGTCTCACTTTAAGGCTCTGCATACCAATGTCTAGGCTAGTTTCAATGAAGAATTAAAATGTTATACATCTTTTATTGGCCTAGATATGTATGTGTGATGATTTTTGTCTTTGACATGTCATTAAGAGTCGTGAACCTAAGTTGGAAAATAAAATCTTGAAGAAAAAAAAATGAAATGAAAAATGAAAAAAAAAAAGAAAAAAAAGAGAGTTGAAAAAAAAGAGGGAAATTGAAAAGATGTTGAAAAAGAAAAGGCTTATGATATTTGGAGTAGTTGAAATGTAAAGCTTTATGGTGTGATGTGATTCTATGAAAATTGGCTTGATGTTGGAGTTGATGTGGAGATGTTGATTTTGATTTTTGATTGCTACATGCGTATAGCCCGCATTTACCACCACATTATCCCAAATTCTATCCTACCCATCACCCTAGCTATGTTACAAGCTTATAAAGACCTTTTTGATCGGCATGTGCGCGTTTTTAGTTCTTGTGAATTGAGTCATTTGCCAAAGCTAGGGAGTATTACTTGCATTTCGAGTCGACATTCATACTAGGATTGAGGGACTACTTTTAAACACTTGCATGGGGTGTGAGATGTGGGTTTAGGTTCTCAAATTTTGCATTCAAACACTTATTGCATTTGCATTTTTACTTGGGATTAAGGGTGAGCTTCATTATCTATGCTCAATTTTATGTGAGGAGTGACACCGAGTGAGCTACTCTAGTCATCGACTTCTATTTCTTACATGGTTGGCTTGTTGATTTTTGATTTGAGTGGATGGCAGTCAAGGGATTTTGATGGGTTGGTTGAGGAACTTGCATACTCGGAATTGCTTGAGTTAATCTTGTTTTGCAAAGTTAAAGGGGTGAAGTCATTGTTTGCTTGAGGACAAGCAGAGGTTTGGCTTGGGGGAGTTTGATAAGTTGATATTTTATATGTATTTTACCCCCGATCCCGATTGATTTTTAGCTCTAAGACGGCTCTTTTGAGCCATTTCTATTAACTTTTGCTATTTCGAGTGATTGTTGTGCTTTTTATTAGTTTTTATAGGAATCGATAATTTATCGTCGTTTTCCGAGCTTTTGAAGCACTTGAAGAAGTTAGTAAGACTTGAAGTCATTTGGGGAGCTTAACTGAAGATTAAAAGTGCTAAAATGAAGAATTAAAGAAGTAATTAAGGAAGAACGAGCAAAAACCGAGAAACGAAGCCAATCCGAGCTGCCCGCCCGGACTGAGGTTGTGCGCCCGAGTGAGGGCTGCACGCCCGAACCCCTCCGAGCGGGTGGCCATGAAGGAGTTTTTCCGTGTTTTTTTAGCGTAATTAGAGAAGTACTTAAGTGTTTAGTCTCCTAAATTGTCATTTACGCCTCTTTTACTTTAGAACCCTAGTTTTACTCTAAAATTCTCTCAAAGTGTAGAATTCTTATCAATCTTTCAATCAATAACATTCAGGTTCTATTTCAATCTCAAATCTTGTTCTTAATTAATGTTTATTATTATTTTTAATTTATGTTTTTAGTTTTATTAGTTTTATGTTTAGATTTAATTTCTTGATTATTGTTGGTGTGTTTAACTTAATCATGTTTAGGATTTTAATTGCTTTTATTGATTTAGTTTTTGTTCTTTCAATTATGAGTGAGTAGTTCATTTTCTAGGACTAGGGGATCCATGGATTAATTGGTGATGTTTTTGCTCATAAATATTAGTTTAACTATTAATGTACTTGAATTCCTATTGTCAATTGTTATTGCTTTCAATTAAATACTGGTCAGGTTTAGTTGTTAGTTTGATATTGTTTAAATCGATACCTAGAGGTAAGATTACCACAATTAGATCATAAGGACAACAGGCAAAACGAGTCTAAGTGAGCGAGAGCCATTAGAGGAGTCTTAAAGGGGACTAGATTCGAGAGAATTAGTGGACCTTAATTCAAGGAAATTGATAATCTAATTAATTATTTGTGTGCAATTCGTTGGTTAATCTGTGGTGAACCGATGTCCTAGGTTTAGCCATTAATTTCATTCCTTAATCAATTTAGCTCTAATTCTAGTTAATTTCTTGATCACAGCTGTCACTCAAAGGCCCTTTGCACAGTCTAGACTTTTTAGAACTAATAAGTTTAATTGCTTTCCTGTAGATTCGATCCCTACTTCCCTAGCTGTATTAGTTAGAGTGATTAGGTTTATTTTTGATAGGTGTGCGATAGCCTCATCAGAAAGATAAAAGAATACTACCTCCGTTTTTATAGTTGCAAGATTATCTCTCACAAAATATACCCATTTGTTGCAACTAAAAAAACGGAAAGAGTATTCTACAATATTAACTTAGGCTTTATTCTTTTGAATCAAATTTTTAGTACTTCATTTTAATTCAATTCAGTTCAGTTCAACTGTATTCAGTTCTGCTCCATTTAATCCAACTCATCTCTATTATAATTAGGTCTTGTTCTTTTGGACTGAAACGTAGTTGAACTGAATTGAACTAAACTGAAATGAATTGAAGTGAGCTGAACTGAACTGAAATGAAGTGAATAGAGCTAAGTTGAACTAAGTTGAACCGAATACAACTGAACTGAATTGAATTGAAATGAAGTGCTAAAAATTTCAGTCCAAAAGAACAACGTCTTAGTATATTACTTCATTTCAGTCCACTTCTATTCAGCTTAACTCAGTTCACTTCACTTCAGTTCAAATCACTTGATTTCACTTACGTTTCAGTCTAGAAAAGCAACGCCTTATTTGTCCTATAAAAAATTAGTAAATGGTCTCAATTCTATTTTTACTCCTTTTGTACTATTATAATTTATAACATTCAATGTTTAGTATGTACAACATGTTACATAACTTAACTTGAATTTTGGCCCGGGCAATGCCCCGGTTCGGCTACGATCATCAAATATACATTTGTTTGTTTTTTTCATAATATTTCTTGTTTATTACGAAATTAGATTACATGGGTTGTAACTTATAATGTGATAAGTTGTTAATTTAAAAAGCAAAACAACCACAGATTATAAAGGACTTGTGATAGAAATAAGAGTATCATAGTTGTTTTATACAATTGAATAATTATACAAATTTAAAGCTCATATCATATGATTATACATTTCGTTTTAAATATCAAATGTCCGATAACTTTGTAGAGAGTAACATGTATCACATTCAATGACGAGTGTCATATAGCGTAGTTTGTTTAATAACAACGCCATTTAATATATTATATATATATATATATATATATATTATATTAGTTAATTAAGCTTTGATGTTCTATACGTTTGCCTCCGGTGCTCGAATATTGCGTATGAACTATGAAGGATTGAAGGTAGCTCTACAATCAGCTCGTGTACAACACGCGCAATCTTTTACATACTGTGGTCAACTCTCACCCATCTTCGCTGTACTCCACCTTTTTATTTCAGTAGAAATTAGAGAGAGAAAGTAGAAAGAGATTAGAGATCGAAGAGATTTGGTTGTGGTTCAGGTATGAATTTGCCGAAAAACCTCATAATTCTTTTGCTCTTTTGAAAAAACCATAGTTTAATGTTGTTATTATCGCTGCTACTTTTATTTTTATTCGAAAATGCCAAAGTTTTAGGGTATTTTAGTTGCTTTTGTTTGATTTTTTGCGTTTTTCAATTATAAAGTTTGCTAAGGTTGAAGATGGTTTGATTATATTATTATTAATACTATTATTATTATTATTATAATTTTTTTTTTGGTGCTTATGGCAATTGATGTTCCTGATAGTAAAATTTACTCTAGAACTAAAAAGTCATTCAAAGGGGTTCAAACTTGCTTACCTATAGAAAATATTAAAAATATACCATTACAAGAGCTGAATTGTGGGAAGTTAGTTGGTTTTAACAGGTTAGGGGTTGGTTCCGAAGATTTGTCGTCGTTGTCTCTAAATCGTTGTCGCCAAAGTGGTGGTAGCCTGGTTCATCGTGGTATGCAGTTAGGGAATGGTATGAGTGGGGCGGGTTTTTCTGGGGTTGAGAGTCGGGTTTCGATAAGTTTGGCGTATAAGACGAAAAAAGAAAGGCATGAATTGCGGAGAAAGCTCGAGGGTGAGCTTAGTTTAGTGAGGGGTTTGGTGAAGAAGCTCGAACGTAGTGGTAGTAGTTTAAGATCATTGGGTGATGACGGTAATAATGATGCTGGGAAGTTAAAAAGAGTTCATTCTGAGGTTGGTTCGGTGGGTTGGCATGAAGGTAGACAAATTGACCAGCTGAGTATTATTGTGCCGGAACTTAGTCAAGGTGTTAGTGAGAATTTAGACAAGGATAAGAGGACCCCTAAGGCTAATCAGTTTTATCAGAGTTCAGATTTCATTATGGGTAAGGACAAGATTCCACCTTCAGAGCAGAACAAGAAGTCGAAAGGTATGGGGAAGAAGAATGGGGAGTCGGGATCTGGGATTGGAATGAGCAACACTCTGAGTAAAGTGTTTAAGAATTGTACTCTCTTATTGGATAAGCTAATGAAGCACAAACATGGATGGGTTTTTAATACTCCAGTTGATGTAAAGGCTCTTGGGTTACATGATTATTTTACCATAATTAAGCATCCAATGGACTTGGGTACTGTGAAAACTAGGCTAAATACTAATTGGTACAAGTCTCCAAAGGAATTTGCTGAGGATGTCAGACTTACCTTTTATAATGCAATGACTTACAATCCACAAGGACACGATGTTCATATAATGGCGGATATATTGTCAAAGTTGTTCGAGGAGAAGTGGAGCAGTATTGAGGCAGAATATGTGCGCGAGTTTAGAAATTCTGCAGACTATGAAACTAATCTTTCAACTCCAACGTCGAGAAAGGCTCCACCAGCTCCACCATCACTGCCACCTCCTGCTGATATGATCAGGACATTGGATAAATCTGAATCTATGAAAAATCCTTCTGGTGCGAAACCCAAAAATCCACATCTTACACCAACTGGCAGGACTGCTGTTCCAAAGAAGCCAAAAGCAAAGGATCCAAATAAGAGAGACATGACATATGTGGAGAAACAGAAGCTTAGCACTGATCTGCAGAATTTGCCTTCAGAGAAGCTTGATAATGTTGTCCAGATTATTAGAAAGAGGAATCCTTCGCTCTGTCAAAATGACGATGAGATTGAGGTGGACATTGATAGTGTTGACACTGAGACTCTTTGGGAGCTGGACAGATTTGTGATGAACTTCAAAAAGAATCTGAGCAAGATAAAGAAAATGGCTGAGCAGGCGCAAGCTGCAGGGGATGCTGAGCCAACTGCTGATAATGTGAGAAACAACTCTGTTGCTCTCCTTACTTTTATTGCAAAATTTTGATTCTATGCTTCTCTGATCATTCAGTGTCATGCCTGCATGCAGAATGAAACTCCTTCAATTGTGGAGGAACCAAAAGAAAATGAAGCTGGTAAATTTCTTTAAATTATCTAGAAAATGACACTGGTAAATTTCTCTAAATTATCTAGATATAAGCTGGTAAGCTTAAAATCTGAGAATTGTTGACCTTCTAAATATCTTATAAGGTTCTCTAAATTGTGAAGCAGGAGATAAGAATGACCTTTTAGTGCCTCCTGATCAACGTGAGAAGCCAGCTGGCAATGCAAGTAGATCAAACAGTTCAAGGAGCTCAAGTAGTAATTCTGCTGGGTCCTCTTCCAGTGGTACTATTAAATTGATATCCTAACTAATTTTGTAGTGTCTGTTTTTGAAATTTTGTTGCAAGTTTTTTGCATAATCCTTTTTATTGTATTTTCTAAAATATGATTGCAAACTATTGCAGAATCTGACAGTGAATCTTCCTCAACATAAAGATGAGACACATGCAATATCCTGGGATGTATGGTCCCTTTTAGGTAAGCATATGATCAAAAGTTTGACATATTCACTATTTGATGTTTCTCATATACGAATGCATTCCTGTCTGTGAATATTATCTGCTTCCTTTCCTATGGAAGTGATTTTACACCTCAAAAGGAAACAGTGCTGTTGGGTAGTTAAGCTGTTAGCAGGTATTAATCCCTTTATTATGTATTTTGTTCATATTAGGGGGAGAAAGGGGTAGGAACTCAACAATTACACGATTTCTCTCAGTATTTCTATTTTCATAAAATTATTGTTTAAAGATGCGTAATTCTGCTCTTGCCTATTATAATTTGATGCAAGAGACTAGTATTTGGGATGTTTCTAAGTGCATATTTGACAACTATCAAACTAATAGAGGTCAAAGAATTATAATTTCGGTTATTTAGTTCCATTTACAGAGTGTTGGCTATTAAACTTTGCCCTTATAAATTGATTACCCAATGAACCACCAGCCTTGGAAGGATTGGGTGCTTTTTCCTGTTGAATTAGTTTGTTGTAGAAGAATATCTTTGATGTCCGAATTTGGGTTTACTTTATTCATTATATATATTGACAGTGGTGTTTATTGTTAACATGGTTTTAAAAATATGTTGACACATTAGTTTTGGATGCATAGGTTGGTGGTTTTATCTTTGCTTTCATTAAAGCTTGTACCTTCCATTTTGTCTAGTAGTGCACGTCTTGACAAAATATGATTAGAATATGCGCCTAACATGGCCAGTTAAAAAGGACCAGAATATGTGGCTTTAAAAATCTACCACTGCACTCACATAGGTATTTAGAAATTGTTTTATTAGTTAGTTTAAGCCAAATTTTTTCAGAACTACCTAATAAAAGTCAGTTTTTGCACTTAACAACCCAATAAATTTTTTAAATTATGAAACTACCTAAAAAAGCCAAAATTATAGCTATCACTAGTTAATGTCGGATTTCGATCAAATTTCCTGCCTCTTGCTTTTTATAGATAAGGGTGTTGGTAGTTGTGATTTTGTTTTTTGATGGTTGTTGATGTGGATCTTGATACGTTTAGACTTAGGCTCAAACAATGTTCACTCGATGGAAAGAACACCAAGGTTTTAATTTGGATTGAAGGCTTCACTCACACTTAACTCACGAATTATAAAGGTTTTTTTGAGATTAATTTGATTAATCCCACTCACAAAACAAACTAAACTTACAAAATCTTGGGGATTTCACGGCTAAAACTAAGGTTCTTGTGATTTGATTCACTCTCAAAATACAATGGAATTTGATTTTTGATTTACTTCCAAAAACCTTAGTTTTAAAAGGCAAGCACATTAGGGTTGTGCACCTTGCGCTTGGGCTCACTTCTCGTGGCCATCCCTTTTTGTTTGGCTAATTATGAAAAAAGTCGTAAATAATACTCAAATGAGTTTGAAATGGAAGGCTTTTTAATAATAAAACAAAAAAGATTTTATTAGCCAGTAAAAAAAAGAAAGGGTTTTAGTAAATTGTTAGTGCTGAATAGCGAATAGGTTTGCTGCTTGCTGTCATTGTATTGTGTTTAAAATGAATTGTGGGCCCACTTTAAAAAATTTATTGAGGGTAATTAAGAAGTGAAAAGAGCCTACTTCCTATAAAAGCTTCCCTAATAAAATTAAAAGTGATAAAAGGTTGCTAGCTATTATTCCAAATCTATTATACTCCATATATGTCCTAGAATTAAAATTAAAAAAGAGCAAAAGAGTACAATAGAAAGACTGACTTGTGTAGAATAAAAAGACAAGAGCCTCCAAGAATAGGGAGAGACAAAGTGAAAAGAAGAAGAAGATGAGAAGACTATTGACACAAAAAAAAACTTACCGTTAGGATGTGATCTGTGGCGAGATGACTTGCTGTGGCGGCGAGATGAAGAAGCTTAAATTTAGGGTTTTGTCTTTCTCCTCTTTTTTCAATGTAAAAAATCTTTCTTTTCTATTTGACTCTCCTTTTTTAATAGTAAAGGAGTACATATCAAAGCAACATACTTATATACCCAAAACCAAACATCGATCATTAAGTTGTGCATTTCAAATAATCTTTCTTTTAATAAAAACGCATAAAGCGCATGCCTCACCCGCCATTGCACCTCATCTCCCCTCTCATAATTACGTTGCCCGGACCTTTAGAGGTGTTTTTCTATATGCCTTGATGCACTTGTCGCGTATCTATTAATACTAAGCCAAAAACAAAGTAATTTCACAAAATTCAACACACTCATGAGGAGGATGCAGGAGCGTTAAACTTCGTCACATCTTATAACATAAACCAAAATGATGATTTCATGGGGTTGGTCCCTACTCAGTGACACGCAAACACTTCCTAGGATCGGGTGTAGTGATAAGTATGTAAGGGTTGCTAAGTTGTCGCTTCGAAGCGACGTGTCACAATGGCTGAGTGTGGTGTCGAATGAGCAAGGGCTTGCAAGTGGGGTGTTCCCTACTAGCAACGCGCTGCATATTCAAGGTTGGGTATAGTGATAAGTATGTAAGGGTTTCTAGATCGTCGCCCGAAGCGACGCTCCACACTGCCAAGGTGTGGTGTCAAATGAGCAAAGGATTATAGGTGGTACGAGAGAGTGTAGGAGGAAGGGGTGGGGTTGGTTTGCGGAATGTAAGGTCTCTAACAGGGAAATTGGAAGTACTATAGTTGATGAAAAGAAGACGAGTAAACATCTTGTGCCTGCAAGTGACAAAGTGGACTAGGCAAGGAGCTTGATGCCTGATTCGTGATGCTGGGGTATAAGATGTTACATGGGACAAGACAAGAATCATGAAGATGAAGTTTAGATCAGAGTAGGTGTGGCCCTTGATGAGCGGCTTTCACAAGAGGTAATCGAGCCTATTTGGTTTGGGTGCAGAGGAGAAACAACAATTTTGGGAGGATCTTGATGAAGTGGTCTAAGGTGTTCCCCTCGCACATAGAAGTTATATATTGGAGGCGACTTGTATGGGCCTGTTGGGGACCGTCGTGATGGCTTTGAGAGTGTTAATGGGGATTTTGGGAATGGGTAGAGAGACACTCACGGGGAGAATATTTTATTTTGCCCAATCGAATGACTTAATTTTGGCTAATACTTGGTTTAAAGAGCAAAATTTTCACTTGAAAACTATCCGTAGCGGAGCAAATGCAATTCAATAGATGTCCTGCCCAAAGAGGGAGAACAGACAAAGTTGCATGGATAGAAAGGTCATCATAAACACTTGTCTCTTTTATTATTTTATTTTGTTATTTGTCTATTGTATTTTGTGGGCGAGTTCTTTAAATCTTTGTGGCACGTGATTTTATAACAAAAAGGCATCCCAAGAAGGTATATTGACCTTGGTAAGGATATGTATGAGGGTGTGTCCACAAATGTGAGAATTGGGTTGCATGAAGGATTGGTGTTAATGGTTTTAAAGAAGCAACAAGGTCAATCCAAGATGAGGTGCCATGGCTCATGTTGTTTGTAGATGATATTGTATTGGTGGATGAAACTAAAGATGGGGTTAATTCCAAATTAGATCAATAGAGGCTAATGTTGGAGTCTTGAGGCTTTTAGCTAAGTTGGAGCAGGAGGGAGTATATTGTTATGGTTGATGGCCCGTTGCTTTGAGACATATCGGGGGGTAAGTAATGCTATGGTGAGGTTGGAAGGAAAAACTCTACACTTCAGGAAATGTTTTAGATAACTTGGGTTATTTTTCCAAAAGATTGGTAATATTGACCAAGATGTGGCGCATAGGATTTAGGCTAGATGGCTTAAATGGAGAGTAACCACGGTAATGTTGTGTGACTGAAGCGTTTCTTTAGAGTTGAAGGGGAAATTCTACAGGTTTGCCATAAGTTCTATAGTTCTATGGTACAGAATGCTGTGCTTGCAAGAAAGAACACCAAAAGATAGGGATTACGAAGATGCGGATGTTAAGATGGATGTGCGGGAACACCTTAAGGAATAGAATATGAAAAATGAAGTCATAAGTAGGAAAGTTGGTGTCGTAGACATTGCAAGCAAATTAAGGGAAAACCTTTTGCTTTTGTTTGGACATGTGAGACGGAGACCTCAGGATGCGTTATTACAAAGAGTGGATTAGTGGGATTAGGTAGATCTCAAACAAGGTAGGGGGAGAGACTGAAAATGACTTGGTTGGAAGGTGTTGGAATAGATATGAAGCTTTTAGATTTATAGAAAAGTGAGGTTTCGATCGCAGGAGATGGAGGAGGAAAATTTATGTGGATAACCATCCTTGTAGATGGCCCTAATTATGGACCAACGCTTTGATTGATTGAATTAATGACCTATTATAAGAGTTATATCCTAACAATTTAAGATATTAACCATCTAAATCCTAGATAGAAAAATACTATCTCCGGTCCAATTTATATGCAATAATTTCCATAATAAAAAGGTTCATATTAGTTGCAACACTTTTTACCTTTTTCCTGTTGTAATAAGTTCTTTTATTTTTGTTTTTACCATAGTATCCTTAATTATAATTCCATCATCCCCACTTCTCCATCTTTAAAGTATATTTTCCTCCCTAATCCTTGGTCCCCCCTTCTCTTTCCTCCCTGTTTTCCCTAATCAATGATCCACTCTTCTTTAATTTGTCATTAAGAAAAAGTGTGTAAGAGAATATGCTACCAAAAGTGTTACATATAAATTGGACTAGAGGTAGTAACATAAAATCAGATTCCTATCTATCTAAACAAATATAATACTTTCTCTACTCCTTATTAATTACAACATTTACTATTTGCACGTTTTTAAGGAATCGATTAGAGGATGTAAATGAACAAATCAGTCAAAATCATTTTAACACAAACAAGAGGAAAACTATATGTTGTCGGTGAAAATTTTCACTAATTAGTTCATTTACATCCTCTAACCGTTTCCTTAAATAGCGTGCAAATAGTAAACCTTGCAATTATTATGGAGCTGAGGAAGTATCCAAACAACAAAAGATTAAAAAAAAATCTAAATTTCAGTTTGACAGTTTGTTGAAAATGGCCTAAAACATTACGTGACCAATTTTATTGGATTATTTTTCTTTGAAAGTAGATTGATTAAGGTTTCCAATGCATATTCACACAAATTCTAATAAAAAGCCAAGTCAAAGCTGACCGTAGAAACTAATCCTTATAATCACACGAGTCTTTTGGATGGAAATGACACTAATCCTTATAATCACGCGAGTCTTCTAAGAACGTAACTCCCATGTCTTCTAAACCATATATGACACTAATCCTTATAGTCAAAGCCAATTTCAAAGAACGTAACTCCCATGTCTAAACCATATATGACACTAATCCTTATAGTCTAAACCATATATGGAAATGACACTAATCCTTATATTCACACAAATAGTCAAAGCCAATTTCAAGAACGTAACTCCCATGTCTTCTAAACCATATATGCATGGAAATGACACTAATCCTTATAATCACGCGAGTCTTTTGGATTGTCGAAACTCAACGTCATAATCAAAAGGCGACACAACAAGAATTAAAGAAAATAATTAAAATTAATGCCTCTATTTCATATTATTCTTCTCTCCTTTGAAAATCAGCTGTCCCAAGTGTTATAGGACCAAAAAATCATCTGTATCCTTCTCCCCAAATCATCAATTGTCTTAGAAGAATAAAGGTTTTTATCCTTATTGCACTTGTTTTTTTCATGTTTACAAATATTCCAAACCAAATCTTCAATCACACGAATGAATCCTAATTGAAGGTGGTTTTTGTTGTGATACGAAATCTTCAATTTGTTCATGTATAAATGTATAATCATAGCAAATCCCTCATGTTGCACGTTCATAAACACAGCAAAATTCTTGCACTATCGCAATTGAATCCGCATTCGTTTCTTTCTTCTCAATCGCAATTGAACTTCGTTGTCGAACTCGGTTCTCTTCATTTTGGAGCATTGATAAAGCCATAGCAAGTGAATCTTTGATATTTGAACACTTCAAAGTTGCAATCTTTTCATCTTCAAACAGATTTTTTTTCAGTTGAGCAATCAAAGTTTGTCATCTTCGTTTTTGTGTACATTGTCATGTACGTTCATGCGTAATTTTTGTAATGCATCTACTACTAATCTATGCATGTCATGAACTTCCTTCTTCATTTTTTTACAAACATCTTGACGTCCGTTTTAGTAAATTTTCAACTGCTTTTGATTTTCCATCCTCAACCCAACCAAGTCTTCCCAAGACTCATCCATGCAACCCATGACCCCATGTTTTTCTGTGAAAATTGAACGTCCTTACTGCAACTTTGAAATTGCACGTTAGGTGCTAAAAATTTCTAGAAATAAACTTCAAGAACTTAGGAATCTAATGCAAAAAGGGTCATGCAAAAATTCGAACTATGTTGAGCACACTAGCCAAAAACTTTTTATTACTCCAGGTGAACCTGATAAATGACCAGTCTCCAAAAAAAAGAAATAAGCTATATCAAACGACCTTTAATTCCGTTAATATCTTACAGGCAAAAAATAGACTTCAAAAAACCCAATTTGAAAAAAAAAATCCCGTTGAAAAAGCTTTGGAAACGAGTAAAAAATAGCCATTCGAAAATCAGCTTCGAATCTGGAAAAACTGACGAACTTAAGAACACTTGGTGCTGCAGTTCACCAACCAAAAATCAATGAAATTCGCAAATTTTAAAAGGGACATAATGACCAAAAACCTTGGTTCTTGATACCGATTTGATGTGGATATTGGTACGTTTAGACTTAGGCTCAAATTATCGTCACTCATTTGAAAGAATACTAAGGATTTAATTCAAATTTAATGCTTCACTATCACTTAACTCACGAGATAGAAAGGTTTTTTTCGAGATTAATTTGATTCGCTTCACTTACCAAACAAACTAAACTCACTTAATTTTAGGTTTCACACACCTAAAACTAAGGTTCTTGTGATTTGATTCACTCCCAAAACACAATAAAGATTTGATCTTGGATTCACTTCCAAAAACAAAGTAATTTTCATAAAATTCAACGCAGTCTGATTTTTATCTATGGAATTAACTTTTCTATTTATAAGAGTTATAGCCTAACAACTTAGGATATTTTCCATCTAAATCCTACATAGGAAATAACGAAAAATACAGAGACCTATCTAACTAAACAAAAACAATATCCAAACAATTAAAGATAAAGAAGATATCTCAATTCAAGCTGCACGGTCGGTAGAAAATGGCCTTGAAACATCACATGTCCAATTTAATTGGATTTTTCCCATAATTTTCCTTTGAAAGTAGATTAGATAAGCTTTCCAACGCATATTAACACGTTTTCCAACTCAAAGTCAACTGTTTTAGGTAATTTACGCAATAGGTAAACCACGTAAGGCAACTGCAAAATCCAAAAACTGGAATTCTTCATGAAAACACCCAAGATTGATTTTTTTTTAATCAAAAAACCTTCAAGAACGTAAATCCCATGTTTTTTAAACCATATATGCTTGAAGATAATAGTAATCTTTCAAGTCTTTTAGATTTACGAAATTCAATCTCATGATTAGAAGGCGACACAACTAGAATTATAAAAAAAGAAATTAAAATTGTTGCCTCTATTGGCTATCTGTGTTTTTGGGTTGAGCCTATTGTTTTGGTAGTGGTGGTGGTGGGTTACATCATATCATGCTAGTGGAATATGATGATGATGTATCGGTTGATTACTAAATTGATTTAATTCATCATCATGATAACCAAATCCTTAATCCTAAAAAGGTGTGGTTTCGACTTCATGAAACAATATAAAACAATACTCATTGTGTATAGTCGATCCTTTTTTCTCCATTCATTCCTATCCAATGATAAATAAGGTTGTAAATCTAACCTCATAATGTTCTTTTAACTCCTTTGTTTCAAGTTACCTTTGGTCTTCCCCTACCTTTACAAGGAATCTTGTTATCCCAACCCTCTACCCGTGTATTTGTGCATCTCTTGATCTTCTTTCCACATGCCTAATGTAACAATGTCTCTTGTAATTTATCATCAATATAAAAAACTCCAACCTTTTTCCTAGTATCGGCATATTTTATTTTGTCCCTCAAAGTTTTACCACACATCCATCTCAACATACAAATTTTTGGTACACCCAACTTAATATGCTCCTTGATTACCTAACATTTGGTATAGTAACGGGAGTCTTATTGCTCTCTTATAGAACTTTCCTTTTAACCTCTTGGGCTTGTTTCAATTGCACAACAGTCTAGTTGTGCCTCTCCACTTAAGTGACCCATATCTAATTCGATGGGTTACATCTGGGTAAATATCTTCGTTCTTCTACAAAATTAAAGCGACATACTCCTTCCATTTTTATATTACTTCATCTTTATATTACTTGCTGCATTTGCCCTAGTTGGAAATCCCAAGTTACTTGCCCCATTGTTTTGGTTAGTAGGGTACACATGTACCTTTATTCTTTTGCCCTCATTTTGCACCTATTTAATCTTACTCTATCCTTCTAACTCCCACTCAACTACTATTTAAAGTTACTTTATCTTTTTAACATAAAGAAACAAATGGTCTCTTCATTAATAGGGACATGCCATCCTTAAAATTTTGTCCCTCCCTCATAGCAACTAATTTGGTCTCTAAAGGGAGTACTCTGAGTTATTAAAATAATTAATCGTTTGATTGACTGAATGAGAACCAATTAGAGCCAAGACGTGTGACTAATTAACTAATGTAACGTGTTACGGACCAAATAGGGTTATTTGGGGGTTAAAAAATGGGATTATACGGAATTGATTGAAAGGTGGGACCAATAAGAGAAAGACCAGTGATTGGTGGGATTATTCCAATAAAATTTTCCATTAGAGATGTGTATGGCATCACAATAGCGTAAATAAGCATGAAAAATGGCATAAGGTAGTAATTGGCAACTAAAACGAAGGTAGTAATTCACCATTCCTTTATAACGAGATAGTAATTTACAGCTTGGCAACAAAAAAATGCATAAATTTTTTCAATTTTTTCAATTATGGACAGCCGTATCATTGAGGCAATAGGTTGTTGCAATGCTCTTTAATTTTTGGATGATGATGATGATAGGATGTATAATTATCTTTTGTGTAGGCGTAATTAGAATAAGTTCCTAGTGTCGAAGTGGTGTGGATTTTAAGTGGTACTCGCAAATAGCACTCAAAACTGACTAGGTTTACAACTAACTATCCAATCCTGGACGGAAATAATTGTAACTAACTAATTATTCAATTCTGAACTTAATTAGTTCGGGTTCTAAATTCGCGATCTAATCCAACAACACACAAATTTAGGAAAGAATTTTCGCACAGAACTCACAAGGAATTCCGAACAAAACGCACGAATTTTTATTGAACTATCAATTGAAGAGTGAGAAACTCATAGGCAAAATCAACTTATTCTTCAATTCCAGCATTCTTTTTATGGACATGCGTGACTCTTCTTGGACTCAAGCTATGCAATAATGACATTGTTGATGCTTAATACCATGCCATTTTAATGATCCAACTTCCTTAGCCTCCAAGTGACTCACTGATAGTTCGTTTTGAGCTTGATCATCACTTGAACTTGCTCTTGGATCAAATTGTCTATTTGTTTGCCTATCCAATTCTTGAATATGTTGTATTTTTTATAATTTATTTTATTTATGGTTATTGTTTGTCATTTATCTCAATATCAATTTTCTTAACAAGTTTTATGATTATTTAACTGAAGATATTGTTCCTTAAACTTTTATCTTGGTAAGCATTTAGGGGGTGTTTGGTAGGATCAATGGAAAGGATTTTGTTAAGGAGGGGAAAGGGTAATAATAAGTGTTACCTTAAATAATTGTTTGGTATCATAATGTAAGGGAAAATCTTATAACACACCCCCTTTCTTTTTTTTTGTTACGGTTACTAATGGAATAATGTAAAGGGAAACACTGCTTTTATGTATCGTTTATTTCAATTTGAAATGTAAGGAAAAATAAAATAAAATTATATTTCCTCAAAAAAAAAAAAAAAAAAAAAAAAAATGGAGAATCAAATATGAAAATTGAATTTAGCAATACATTAGGAAACTGACTTTCTTTCTTCTTTTTATTTAGGGGGTGTTTGGTAGGATCAATGGAATGGAAAGGATTTTTTTAAGGAGGGGAAAGGGTAATAATAAGTGTTACCTTAAATAATTGTTTGGTATCATAATGTAAGGGAAAAGCTTATAACACACCCCCTTTCTTTTTGTTTGCTACGGTTACTAATGGAATGATGGAAAGGGAAACACTTCTTTTATGTATCATTTATTTCAATTTGAAATATAATGAAAATAAAATAAAATTATATTTCCTCAAACAAAAAAAAAAAAACGAAGGAAAATCAAGTATGAAAATTGAATTTAGCAATACATTAGCAAACTGACTTTCTTTCTTCTTTTTATTTGCCCAAAGATACAACCTGACCCAATCATCTATGGAATTATCTAGCCTTCAATTCATCATCATCATCATGATTTTATCAAATCGATAACTTGTATCATAAAATCATAAAAGAGGAAAAAGAAGATTGTGAAGCGGTGAAAGAAAAGTCCAGCCTTTTATAGTGGGAATAGTTTACTTGGTGGCAGAGGAAGTCTGCTTGTTTGATTTGGCTGATATATCAGGCCAACGAGGAGAGTATGAGAGAGACAGATTCTGTTTCCATGGATTTTACGCAGCAAACATTTTTGGCGGATTGTGTTTGAGTCAAGTAACGGTATTTGTTACTCTCTACTCTAAACAAACAAATTGTAATGGGAATGGTTACTTGAATCCGTTTCCAAGCTGTGAAAACACCATACCAAACACACCCTTAGTGTGTAGATCACGAATATTGGAGAGGGTGATGATAAAATTGGAGAGATATAAAAATATATTCATATGATTTTATTAGTTTCATTTTGATATCAACTTTTTACAATATTTATAACGGCTATTGCACCATATACCCTCAATGTTTCAGGAATGCATGGTATGCCCATGAACTTTTAACTTAATTCACAAGGTACCCGTATTTTGTTAAATGTACTCTAATTACCTCAAACTCAAATAATTAAATCAGTTTAACTCTAAATTAAATAAATTAGTCAAATTACTTCTTTACACAACCACTACTCCTCCATCACAACCACCTTGTTGTTTGGTAGTATTAAGTCAAATACCAAGTAAAATAATTTGTTCCCCTTTTTCCCGTTCTACCATAGTACCACTACTCCATCATTGCACCACCATCCTTACCGCCTCCAGACGACCATTATACTAGACGCCTAACCACTGCTCCCGCCCCCTCCACCCTGCTGCTGCCCCGCCACAACAGCTTATCTCTTCCTCTTGTGTTTCAACACCAATATTGAAGTTCAAATTAATGATTTTGATGGTCAAATTTGTACATGAAAACTTTAGATTAGAGTTTCCATGATCATTTTAACTTTTTAATACCTATAATTGAAGATTAGGAAAGGTATTTCCCCTCCCCAAAAAACAAAGGTTATTTTGTTTGTGGTGGAATGAATGAGTTTGGAAGAAGGTAGGGTGGTTTTGGAGGTGAGGGTGGTTTCTAGGGTGAGTGAGGGTGGTTCGTGGGTGAGTGATAGTGGTTTTGGGGTTTAGGGGTGAAGTGGTAAACATTTAGGTGATAATAACAAATTTAGGGTGGGTGGGTTTGGGGTGTCGATTTACAGACAGCCATGGGTGGGCGGGTGAGGGAGAGGGGTTGGGTTGTTGATTTTCAGACGGTGGTGGCTTTGAGGTTTTGATTTGGGGTCTTGGATGGTTGTGTGTTGGTGGTCGTGGGTATGACGACAACGGTGTCTAAGTGGAAGTGGTGGTGGAGGAGTGGTGGTTGTGTAAAAGTAATTTGGTTTATTAACCATTTTAATTAATTTGTTAATAGTTAGTTTGATTTTATTGTTTAATTTTGAGGTAATTAAAGTACATTTAACAAAATAAGGGTACCTCGTGAATTAAATTAAAAGTTCAAGGCATACAGTGCATTCTAGAAACTTTGAGGGTATATGGTGCATTTCGCGATAGTTTAGGGGTATATGGTGAAATAGTCGTATTTATAAATAGTGTTCTATAGACTTTTATCTTTGTAAAACATAAAAAGGTTAAGTGTGTAGATTACAAAAATCAAAAATAAGAGAGTGATGATGAAACTGTTGGAAATCCTCTTTATTTTCATTATGTTGATTAATTAAAATAATAAGAACAGTGTCTTGAACTATAGTCTGTGTTATGCGTATGATAAAATGCTGGAAGTTGGTGATTCTAATAATATTATGATGTAAGCTGCTAGAGTTCTCATTAATGCTTTCCTATGCTGCAGTTTATATAAGTTTAACGGATCAAGGACGGTGTGCTGCTGGTAGATGTGTTAAGGTAGTGGTTGTACAGTGGTTCTGACCATTCTTGAGGCTTCCGTGGTACTTGTTGCATCAAATATTGTAGTCTGTCGTGCATAAAAGTGGCAAGCCTTGGCATTTATAGGCTGTATTTGTGATTGTGAGAATGTTTATGGTTAGTTAGGTGATTAGTCTATAGCTTTTGTGGCTTTGTTTTTATAGCTAACTGGCATAGCCCCTCAATAGATTAAGGCAAATTGGATGTAATCTATCTGCTGAAAACAATTTGTTAGTCAACAGAAGAATTGTTGTAGCAGATTAGTCTATTTGTCTTGCTGTCAGTTATTTTTGTTTTGAGCAGGTTGCTGGATACAGTTGACAACTTTATGCACTGCATCTGCTGACTGCTTTTGATGAAAATGACTCAAATGCTGAAATATCTTCCAACTTCCAAATTTTGTCAGCCACCAGGAAAAAAAGAACGTTTGGATGCAAGCTTTAACATCCACTTATTGTTAATACTAATGATAACAGTCATAATTTAGATGGAAAATGCAGGAAGAACAAAGTAACAAGGATTTGCTTTTCCTGGTATGATTGGTATCACACAAAGGTCATAGGTTTAATTTGCAATCGTTAATCGATGAGGGTTGGATTATAAAGTTATAGTTCTTCATAGAACTGTCAAATTGGGTCAAAGCTGTCAAATTTGGGTGAAATTAGATGATTGCTAATTTGAATAAACTGATTTGAAAATAATTTGAACTGAAATAACCACAAAAAACATAACAAACTATAATAATATCAACAACAACAAAAAGAAGCTACTGTTCAGTTAGTAGTAGTGATAATAAATAGTTATAATATTATTATTATGATTAAAAAAAATAGTAAATTATACATTGTAATAATTATAATTATTTATAATAAATAATAATAAAATAATTAATAAATATTGTTTAAGTAATTATAATTATAAATGATAATAATAATAATTATAAATAATAAAAAAAATATTAATTGGATTATTTTTATTGTTCAACTGTTCGGGTATATAATTTGTATATTAAAAAATTGAAACTGAATTGACCTTTAATGAAATCAATTGAAACTAAACTATGTTGAGCTGAAAGTAAAATCAGTTGAAATTAAGTGAACTAGGATGAGCTTAATTATTTGTATAACTAGAATTAAATTGTTGATGTGAATTGACACTGCTAATTCTTCACCCTTTTTATTAAAGATATAATAGAATGTATACCTAGTTATATCTCTCGCTCTAAGGGCTTGCGAGTGGCTGCTCCAAGAGCAAGAAAAAACTCCCCAAGTGGCTGAAGTATTGATCTGTGATGTAGTGTTTATTTGTACTCCCTCAGTTGCAAATTACTTGCTATATTAGGGATTTTGGCACTATTCATAGAATCACAGCTAACTTTAACTCATTTTAATGTTTTATACGTAACAAAAAACATAGTCATATATGATCTTGTTTGATTCGTCTCTATCTATACTTTCCAGACATATAATTTTTCTAATTTTTTCTTTTATAGAACTCAAGATATTTATTTTGAAAGTTGTTTATTGAGAGATGTGAAAAAGAGAATGTATTAAGTAAAAAAAAACTGATGGAGTATATATTTTTTGTAGTTTTCTGTAGTTAGTTATTCTTTCCTTTTTTGGGGTTTCCCTTCTTTCTCTTAGTATTTAGTAATTCCCATTCCCCCACAGTTTTGTCATATCATGCTCGTTTTGCCTCGTTTTGCGGGTTGTCACCTGGGAATTTCGATGAAATTCAAAAGCCAAGGTAACATTCGAACGAAGTCTTACGGGGTATATAGAGATGGTACGGATTGTTTGGTATTGAAATTCAAGCCTTGCCTAGTCGATTTGACGTCACATTCCATGACACACGATATTGCTAGTCATGGCTCGGCGTCACTAGAAAGCCAAACCATACCATGCCAAGCAACTCATTAGCCTCAACTTACTTTTTGAACATAAGGAAAGAAAGCGACATCAACTGCTCAATTATTTAGCCTTTATCACTCAGTGTAGTTTACATTTTCACAGGGTATTGATTAGAAGTGATAGTACGTCCCGCAAGTTGCGAAACGATAGTTTATTTTCCCAATTCCGATGAGTATCGAACGATTATGCCCTTTTTCAAGTATTGCGGGTTGTATAGTCTTTTGGGTTGCTATCGCATAGACAGTATTACGGCCGCAACCCTCTGTTCTAGCGAAGTTCATCTTTGCTTTTCCAACTTGTCCACTTGCTTCCACTTCTTTCTCTATATATTGAAGGCTGGTTTATTACTGTGCATTGGTTTTTAGAGAGTAGTTTAATAGATTAATTAGTTTAGCTTTTGAGTAGAATCCTAACCTAGTTTCCATTAAAGTGATTAGTGTAACTTTTCTTCTTCCTTAGTTAATTTTTACTTTCCACCATTGTTGTTTCCTTAAAATTCGTTACGAAAACTCTATTATTGGTTATTTCTCTTCAAGGTTATTGAAATCAAGCTTCTAGTAGCATTTCCTATCTCTTACTCTCTTTAATTTATGCTCTCCTCCATTTTTATGAGCTTTCCTTATTGTTATGTTTTCTCTGATAACTCTTATTTCACTTATCTCTTTGCTATAATTTGTTAAATATGGTTTGTAGTATTGTTATTGTTTTAGTTAATAATCTTGACCAGTGTTTTCTCTAAGGCGTGGGTGAAACCCTTACATCCTCTATGTTCCATTGTTTCTTGCAAGAGTCTTGGCTTGGGGGGTGACTAGAGTTAGATTAAAGGGTGCTTGTTTGCATTTCTATGACTAGCTACCATAAATGTTGTACCTAGGTTCCTCAGTGAAAGACCGAGAGATGAAGTTGAGTGAGGACTCCCCTTGTTAGATTGATTCAAGTGTCATGAGAATAGGTGCTTGGGTTAAGGGACATTACTAGTCTTCTTGATTATGCTTAGGAGCCGTTTTGTGTTCACGCCATGAGACTAAGTCGTGTGCATAGTTTTGCTAGTCATGTGGCAGGCTAAATATGTCGTGTAAATAACCTGACCAAATATAAATTTCTCCTACTTTCTTATAAACGAATATAGTGGTAAATAAGGATCGTATCCTCAGGGGAAAAGGAACGAGTTTAAATTAATAATAACAAATAACAAAAATTGCTATTCATCACCTAGATTGCTCTAAACAATAAATAATCGAACCAAGGGGGTTTTTGTGATTTGTTTTGTGAATTTCGAATCTAAAACTGATTTATGTCAACTAAGATAAAATATGAGGATTGAAATGGGCACGGATGATATCCACTCTTAACTAATTTATTGATCGAAATATCAAAACGTCTCTACTCAAGTATCGATTAGATATCGTCAAGGATCGAATCCTTTGTTCTCCTAAACTTGGCTAAGTAAAATGATCCGCAAAATACAAAGTCCTAACAATTAATCAACCTCTACAATTGGCGTTAAGGTTAAACTAATAATCGCATAAAGAATTGAGAACCAATAATATTACCCAATACTTAAACAAGCGCTAAACTATGAACAACTTCTCTTACGAAGTTCGAACACTAAGAATCCGCAATGTATAGAGCTTAGGTGCTACAAATGGATAATGAACATAACAATTAGATTATAGTTCGAAACCTAGCAATAGAACAACAACAAACATCAACTAGTAGTACTCCTAGCAAACACAAGTCATGTTCATCAAATTAAAGCATAAAAAGACAATAATCAATATCAAGAGTAAATAAGAATTTGATGATTTCTTGCAATAGACCGCTAAGAGCTTCAATCAAACATTCCCAAAAGAGTTTAAGCTAAAACTTCTATAGCCATGCTTGATTCCATAACCAAATATCCAAAAATACATCAAGAATAATGAAGAAGAGAAAACTAGATCTAAAATAAAGCTAGAGTGTTTTTGGTTACAACCAAAGATGAATACATAGATAATAAGAGAGTATGAATGTCCTTACGTCAAAGAAAACATCTCTCTGTATATACCAAAAAAAAAACAAAAAGTAAATTGAAGAAACTACAATATCTGAACACGAGCAAGTTGTAAAATACGTTGAACCACCGACGAAAACAGGGGAAGCTTGCGAGGTGCGAGCTTTGGTCGCGAGGTGCGACCTTTCTTCGCGTGGTGCGACCAAATCTCTCGTGAGGTGCGATGAGCTACTAGAGTCCCTTTCCTTGGCCTTAGAATTCTAGGAATAATTGGGTCGTCATGAGTCACGACCAAATCTCGCACCTCGCGATGCCCGCATACCACCTCAGATTAGACAGTCATAACTCCTTCATTTCTCATTGGAATCAAGCATGTGACCAGTATTTGGAAAGCTCTTGAACAGAGATATCACCTCCAACTTGAATCACCCCAAGATCATGTTTAAATTGAAAGTTATGTCCATCTCAAAACTATCTTTACCTTTTCTATAATTGAAGGCTCACTACTATTCTCAAAGCAAAGCCCAAAGATGTCATGAAATTTTCCAAAGATAGCATTCATTCCCATTAAACCACTCACACATCCATTAATGCTCCATATGAAATAAGAGTCCAATATTACTAACATTTACACCTTAAGCCATGAAATAAATGAAAAGCCTAAAAGCATAATAAACAATCTCAAATCGAGTTACCTCTTCATCAAAATGCTACCAAAACATGACTAAGAACACGAACATAATGAAAAAATCATCATCCTAGCTCGAGAGAGTAGACATGACTCTTAGAATGACATCCCCTACACATTTTCCCTTAGACTTCGCTCATTGTAGGATGCACGCCTTCATAGTGGTTGTGAGTAGTGAATCCCGTACCTTAGAACCTTTTAGTTTTGTTAGTCTTGTGTTAATGTTAGTGACAGTAACAATTATCCAATCATTGGAATGTCCGACTTAGCTTAATCTATACTCAAACTTCTTAGTGTCTAACTTTTCTCTCATGGGATTCGGTCCTTACTTGCCCTTTCTAGTAGCCTAGTGAGCCTTGTTTGGTTTATCTTTGGTAGCCACTTCGAGAGGCTATCAAATTTTGGCGCCGTTGCCTGGGAGCAACAGTTACATTAGCTTAGTTTGAGTAGAATGAGTATAAGTCATTTTCTTTGTATACATTTATAGTGTTTCGGCCTAATGGCCAACTTCTTAATCGAACCCCAATATGAGCATGAGTCATTTTGGTTGTTTTGTGGCTGGGTTTTGGATTCTCCTTATCCTTATCCTAGTTATAATCATGATAAGCTCGAAGGATCAAATGAAGAAACTTGTGTTTTGGTAAAATCTTTGTCCCGTGGATAATTCTTATCTTTTGATTGGGATAGGGCTTACCTCCTATTTGAGTATCTTGCTAAAAAACCTATCAATGGGATGTTGCTTCCCAAGGAGTAAATGATTTTAATCATGAACCAAGCTCTTTTGAGGAATATGGCTTTGATCATTTGTCCTTCTATGCTTCTACTTTTGATGTTCACCATCAATATTCACAAGAATCGAGCTCGCTTGAAAAGGTTTTTGATGAGTATCTAATAAGTCTTAGCATGAATTCTAGTTATTCACTTCATATTCCCCATGTTGAGCTTGTCAGCAATGACTTCAGTCATGACTCTTCCTCCTTGTCTCTTGTTGCTGAGCTTATTACTGTCCAACTTCCCATTGACCATGACCTTTATATGTACTATCTTCATGAGAGATAGGACTCTCATAAATCGTCA
This sequence comes from Suaeda aralocaspica, assembly GCA_016808085.1. Classification (NCBI taxonomy): domain Eukaryota; kingdom Viridiplantae; phylum Streptophyta; class Magnoliopsida; order Caryophyllales; family Amaranthaceae; genus Suaeda; species Suaeda aralocaspica. The sequence goes on from PYUH01000831.1 coordinate 383,845, forward strand.
TGTGCAGTCAATGAATCCCTTGAAATAGAGTCTAGTGAAGAAAATGAGGTCATAAAGGCCGTGGTGGTATTCATACCACTGCCTCCCAATTCATCTTGGGAAAGACTTGACTTTGTTCCTTTACCGCCCACTTTACTTCCAACCATGCCCATACCACTTCCATTCGAGGATATTCTTGTTCATCTTGACTCCCATGTTTCTCTTATAGAAAACAATGCAACTAGAGTGTATGGAAGTGTTCTCTTTTTATTTACTTTTAGTGTTTTCTTAAGTTTGAGTCTTTCTTTTCCTCCTTGCGGGCGTTCACTCCCACATAAGCATCGCAGAATAGTCCTCTGTTTATTCTCGATGCCATGATTAGTCGTTTCTTATGTGGTTTAAGTGAGTTGATTGGTAGTGCATTTGACAAGCTCTTATGAGCTTTGCAATATTATTTACTAATCCCTTATCTTTTAGTTTGTCTAGATGGTTTTGATGTAACCTTGGTTATATTTTAGCTTTTGTGTCTATGTGTTGAGTCAGCTCGTGACATTAAACAAGCACTCACGAGAGGCACCGTGGGTTATTACTATTTAATTTTATCATTGTGACTCATTTTGAGCAGTTCTTAGCTCCTTATGAGCATATTTTGTGATTTTTGGGAGTTTCATCGTCCCAAAACCATCATTTTGAGCTACAATGCCAAGAAATATGGTATGGATACACTTGAGGAAAGAACGTTTCCCTCAGAGGCGCAAAAATAAGCTTTATGCCAAGAGCAGATGGTCCTTTTGAAGTGCTTGATGCTTATGGTGACAATGCTTATAAGATTGATCTACCTAGTGAATATGGAGATGTCAGTGCAACATTCAATATTGGCGACTTATCACCATACTACAATGATGTGAATTTGAGGGCAAATTCTTTTCAAGAGGGGTATAATGATGTGAATTTGAATGAGGATTCAAGCAAGGTGGACGAATCTGTGAACTTAATGCTTAATCCTATGGGTTTGAATGTGGATAGAAGACAAACATGGGTTACAAGACTCTCATGGGACGTTCCCATAGAGGAATAGTAGCCTTTGGATGCAAGTAAAGAAAGGTAGGGGTAAGTGTGTTTGTTGAGCCTATGGGTTTTTTTTCCCATTCCACTTGGTAGGGTTTTTCCCATATGGTGTTTTGTGATTATCTTGGTAAGACTATGATTCATGATTGATGGAATCCAGCATGAAGAATAGTTTCTTGATTAAAAGATTGAATCTTGAAGCATTTCTTGAAATTTTGAAGAAAAATCTTGAAAATGGCGCAAAGGCTTTGGCGAGTCTTGGACGAATTTTTGGGAATCGTGGGTTCCTTATGTATCCGTGATTTTTGGGCAATATTTTGATAATTATCTTGTTTATTAATTATTTAGTCAAGTTGTTAGGATAATTTCTTGATTAGTTAGTTAGTTAGGGTTTGTTAGGAAAGATAAGATCAAAGTGCAAGTTGCATGATGATGTGGCAATCTTATCTTTAGTTTGTTGTGCAAGTTGCACACAAGTAGGATTTACTTACCTATCTTGTGCGTGATTCTTATATAGATTTTAGTTAGGATTTTGTTGTTGATTATACCTATAAATAATCTCAACAATAGGATGTAATTAATTAAGTTTTGATTCACAAAAAAATTCATATACTAGTTTGCGTCAATTTTGTGCGTAAATTTTATTCACTAACTTTGTGATTTTGGATTGAATTACATTTTTAGAATCCTAATTAATTATTCTCTGGATTGGTTTAATTAATTAGCTTTCAATCAAGTTATTTGGATTTGATAGCTTAGGATTGAATATTTTCGTGAGTTTTGAGTGCTATTTGCGAGTACCACTTAAAATCCACATCAATGGGCTCCCTGGCGCTTACTCCTCGCCTCGAGCGTCCTGGCCCTTAGTGCCCTGGGACTCAGTGACCTTACTTCCAGAACTATATATACCCCCTCCTTCGACCTTCACAACACAATCATCAATTCACATCTTCACAACTTCTTCTCACTCTCTCTGTAACTCGTCACTTTCTCTCTCTAAACTCCCTCGGTGTTCGTGCCATCCTTCGAAAACCATGCCAATACTTATTAATATTATTATTACTACTAATTAATTAAGGTTCTTCAAGCTCTCGGTTCTAATGGGTGGTCGACTTGCACGAAAGGTACTTCGAATGAGGCCAAAAACGCCAAAATTATCGTCTTAAATCCTCCGAATGAGTTAGTTTGCATGTTTACGTGATTTTAATGCTTTATTAGAAAATTGACATGTTTATAATTAATTTCATGTAATATTGACTAATTGTTGATTCGACTTTAAAGTAAAATCAATCTTAAGTAGAAACCTTGCCTTAGGTTTTATGTGATCCATGCTAAATATTTAACGCTTTTAATCACATAGAATCCATGTTTAGTTTGAAAGACCTAAAAAGCATTCTTCCACTAATCAAAGATTAAAATCAACTTAATCCTAAAGCGATCACCCATGCATGATAAAGCGAAATTTACGTGTGCATTAACTAAAACCCGCCTAGCTCTATTTCCATACGTGTTTGTAGGTCTAAACCGGAAATATGATTGTTATAATTCGATATTATGAATGTAAATGACACACGAGAATATGTAGAGGCCGCTATACGCGGGGGGACACTATGACCTACTGTTGTCCTTACCCTCGTCCCCGAATCCAGAGATATGAGACTTCTTATCCTTGGCTGTCATTTTGCCATTGGGCTATGACCTAATGGGGTTCCGTTAGCTCTTGAAAGGAGGACGGTGGCGACTTCTCTACTTGGGTTTTGAGATTCTAGACTCCCCCAAGCCAAGCATGCTCACACTATGTAAACAAACTAACACGACATTCAAACGTCCTATAAAAAAGGGCACGTGGCTCCCCCCCCCCCCCCCCCC
>PYUH01000831.1:399833-418654 GCA_016808085.1 Suaeda aralocaspica
TTTTTTTTGTGTTTATAAAGGTGAAGAAGGGATGAAGATTTAAAGAAAATGATGAAGTATAAAATAAAAATGAAAGATTTTGTGGAAGAAAGATGATGAAAGCAAAATTCTCTCTAAATCACGAAAATCCTAGTTGCTAAAACGTAAGATGCCAAGAATGAGGGAAATGAGGGGATATTTATAGGGAGAAATTCAGGAACGGCTTCGTACCATGCATTGGGTCGCACAGTGTGCACTAGGGCACATGGGTTTGCGCTGGGGTACACACTTTACGTTCTCGCGCACAGTACTATGTACTTTCCCGAAAAATCCGCTGATATTCTTGATGTACTAGGCCTAGTTCGTACAGCCTCACACATGCTCATTTCCTTATTCCTTAAGGCTTGCCTCATTTCATGAACAAAGGAAAGGAGGAAGTTTCTTCCTTCCATCCTTACTTGTGGGCTTTGAGGAGGAGAGGATTCCCTTGGGCCCATGACTTAGGCTCCAAGGTTATCCTTTCGTTGGCACATTCTTAGATCATATCTTACGGAAAATGATTAAAGAGTCATTAGTTCTTCATAATAAAAATATAGAAAAATGTATGGAAAATTGTAGAAAATTATGGAAAAATATGGAAAAATGTGGAAACATAAAAATAAATAAATAAAATAAATTAGAATTATTTTTGTGATTTTCTTGGGTTTTTAGGAATTTCGGGGCATCTTCATTTGGATTTTTTGGCGTGCTTCTCAAGACCGGACTAGTTAGCGAGTGGTATATGTTTATCATCGACTTAAGGGCAGGGACAAATGTAGGTGTCTACAAAAGCCCCCACTTTGGCTGATTCTGTAGAGACGATTAGTCCCGTAAGATGAAAGCCAAAGTAATAGGTACCTACAAAACAAACGTTAGTTTCACAAGTGCTTGTAGGTGTGTAATCTCCTTAGGAAGTCCGCCTCGTTCCTTTAGAGTTGATGATGTTTGTGATTTCTTCAAATGCTCCTCGTTCGTATAGGAAATGCACGATAGTGTGTCGGTGTCTGACTCTCTTTAGATGCGCCTTAATCTTTAGAGTGCTCCGTTCAGGTGTCTTCAGCTTAACCGTATAGGGAAATGTGTGATAATGATTTCCTTCAAGTGTCTTCTGCCTAACCATATACACTAGTATAAAAAATGCATTTTTCTGCGGTTTTTTCCCGGGTATTTGCTGCGGTTTTGAACCGCAGCACTTATAGCAGCAGCAAATGTTGAAATTTAACCGCAGCAAAAAATTGGGTTATTTGCTGCGGTTATTCAGGTAACCGCAGCAAATAACACACCAGAAATTGGAGGGAAACAGGATTATTTGTTGCAGTTCTTTGTAAAACCGTAGCAAATAGTGCAGTTTCCCACCAAAAAAAACACTTATTTGCTGCGATTTTGTGAATAACCGCAGCAAATAAGCACCCAAATTTTTTTTTTTTTGTTGTTAGTAAATTTTTTTTGATTTTTTACGTTCATTTTTTTTTTTTGTGTTTTTTTTCAGTTTAATATTAAAATGTTAGAAAGCTGAATGTATACATACATGAAAATCAATTAATTTTCTAATTGAATCGAACACTTCTATCACAAAAAAATCCGTCTATACCATAATTCATACCATAATAACGAGAAGTGGTTATATACATACATAATCATACCATAATAACGAGAAGAGCAAGAGAGCAACAGAAAACAAATCATCCATGTAATTCATTCAACCATATCTATACATTTATATATATTTATTTGTTTATATACATAATTAGTGAAGTGGTTATATACATAATCTCCATCAGGGAAGTGGTACGATCAACCCCCCATTCAGTTAGAGGCTATTTACACAATAACAGTGTTTTTTAAAAAAAACACCTGGAGCAACTCAAACCTTAATGATGTTGACCATGGTCATCACTTGAGTCCCTTCATCATTTGGAAATAATTATTGTCTTATGAAAAAGGACTCATTTTTTATCAAGCAATTGTCGGACAATAAGGGACTCGATCATCATTCAACAATTGCATCACCATAAGAGATGCAATTGTCTGACCATAAGGGAATCAAGTAAGAAGGATCAGAAGGCAAGAAACCCTTGTTTTTCACCATGTCTGCAGAAATGTAAATGAATCACAAACAAAAAACAAGGTGCCATAACCAAATAAGCAAATAGAACCTCCAACACCCATGTAATGAAACCACAGGAAGCTAATCATCATCAATTTCAAGTACAACCTATCTATGCAAACAAGAAACTGAAATTATAAAAACCTTGCATCACTTATTGATATACTGAATACTAACTGATTGCTTGAGTATATCTAACAAATCAAAATTGAATATGTTCATAGGAACACAAAACTACCTACAAAAATAAATTCATGAATAATATGCTCCCAGCTCCCATACAACACAAGGTCAAGCAGGATAAACTGCCTACAAAAGTTCCAAACACATGCATCCATGAAGCAGGTCCTTACTGAGACACAAACACAAACACGAACACAAACAGAACAGGTGTAGGAAAGGAAAGGCATGACTGAAGAGAAAGGCCATAATTCTTCTTCTCATTAGTACATAACCACCCTACAAACTTACAACGACAACATTTATTTCTTCTTCTCTTTCCTAATCACCCTCATCAATTCATCCACCATTCTCTAATCCTTACTAATTGCTCAGCTTAAGATTAACATAAGCTATAATTAATATATGGAGAAAGTAGAGAGTTGTAAAGATGAATAACAATAGAGCAACATCAGTCCAAACACAAACCAACAACAAAATCAACATAAAAATCAAAACAAAAAACAACAACAAAATCAACATACACAAACAACAAAATCAACACCAAAATATATGATAAAAATAGAAACCAAAAGAAAACAAGCAAAGCTAACCTTAACGCTGAAACCACCTATAAATCACCTCCAAAAGCCACCAAAAATCGCCTCCAAAACCCACAAAATCAGAACAAAAAAATTAAAACACAGAATAAAAATTAATACTGAACCATAAAACAAAAAGAAGGAGAGAAAAAAAGACGAGTAACAATAAATCAAACTATTAATTAAGATGATACTGTACTAAAAGGCGACTAATAATCAAAGTTCAAAAGATCTCTAATTTTTTTGAAACAAAACAATAATATTGTTCTGAACAAACAATAAAAACAAAAACCTAATTAAAATCATATGAACAAACAATAATCATCGAAAAATCATGAAAACAAAAACCTAATTAAAGAGAAAAACAACAAATACTTATAGTAACATCTTCGAAACTCCATTGAACAGCTTGACTTCGTTTTGCAACGGATCAACAATAGCTTCCCAGCACCTAAAAAACACTCAGGCCTCCCAGCACCAAGGCAATGAACAGCCGCTTTTTCCTAATAGACAAAAGGTCCATTGAAGCGTTATGAACTAAAGTATGCAATAGAATAGCAATCAAATTGTACTCAAACAACAAATGACACTAGAATAAAAAAGTACATGTTTTTTAAAAAAACTATTAAGTCAGTGAAACATAAATTCCAATCAATTCAATAATAATTATAATAAATCATAGATAAACAATAAGAACCCTAATTGGGTACGGTGTAAATGAAATCAACAATAATACGAAATTAAAACTTGTGAAATTAAAATTCAATTGAATAAATTAATAATAAAGGAGGAATAATATAAATATCAAATCATACATCATCATCAAGTATCTCAGCAAATCAACAATTCAACATTTCAACAGATTTACAAAGAAAATAAAGTAAAAAACCTCACTTGTGATTTGTGAAGGCAGAGAAGGCGTGAATCGTTCGGCACTTCGGTGAATCGACTTGGTCTTCAGGAGTGGCTGATGCTATTACCGGCGACTCGGCGGGGGTCCCATAGTCCGTAAGTGGGTTTGAAGTTNACGGGGGTCCCCTATTCCGTAAGTGGGTTTGAAGTTTGAAAGTTTAGGAGAGAAAGCGGAAGTAAGTTACTGGAATGGGAACTGGAGCTTCAACAGCAGCCATGGTTATGGAGGAGAAAGAAAGTGACAGAGAAAACGGAGGAGAGAGAAGGAAACTGTGTGTGGGGAAAGATTGAGATGCGAAAATGAGAGAGGGAGTTAGGGTTAGAGAGATTGAGAGGGAGAAAGATCAGAAAGAAGGGGAAAGAAAAATGAGGGAGAATGAAGGGGAATTAGGGTTAGGTGGGAAAATGGAGGGTTTGTGTATTTATAGCCCTTTCGTTTGGGCTGGGCTTGAACGATTTTTTTTGGGTTGATTTATTTGCTGCGGTTATAACCGCAACAAATAATAAAAAGAATCGCAACAAATAAATCAACCGCAGCAAAATATTTTTCTTGTGTATCATCAACAACTATTTGCTGCGGTTCTTTAAAAATCTCAAAGAACCGCAACAAATGTGGCGTAGCAAAATCCAATTTTTCTACTAGTGATAGGAAGAGGTGTAATAATGTGTGTCTATCGTTTCCTTCAGGTGTCTTTAGCTTAACCGTATAGGAAAAGGTGCAATAATGATTTCCTTCAAGTGTCTTCAACTTTACTGTATAGGAAGAGGCATAATAATGATTTCGTTCAGGTGTCTTTAGCTTAACCATATAGGAAACTCATGATAATGTGTCTGAATCCCTTCAGATGCACTTTGATATGTAGAGAGCTCCATTTAGGTGTCTACAACTTAACCGTATAGGAAAGTGTATGATAGTGTGATTTCCTTCAGGTGCCTTTAATTGTATGGTAAATTCACGATGGTGTAGGACAATGCTGTAAGCATCAGATGCTGTTTGTGACAATTGTCGTGTCAGGTGAAGAAGTGTCGTAAGTATCTGATACTGTTTGTAGCGATCCTTATAATAGGAAGTCGTAAACATATGATGTTGTTTGTGACATCCTTGAGTTTAGTAGATTGATTATTATCAATAAAGAATAGACAGTGTGTCGGTTGCTGTTGATTGAGAAGAACTGTTTGACGGTGTCTGGTGATTGTGGTTGACTAAATAGTCGAATTTGGTGTTGGTAATTGACTCACTCACTAGGAGGAATTTCTGATGACGTTAAATATTCTAAAAACGGCACATTCGTTGGGGGATGATTTTGACATGAAGATGACTGCACTTTATGTCTATGATCTAGATAATAATTCATTCACTAGGATAGGTGGTGCAAACTGTTGACAATTTTTAGCTCAGCACTTTCACTGGGGATTATGTAGGGATGTTAAGATACATGATTCAAGTTGACTCCATTGGGGAATGAATATTTCCACTTTGTTTCACTGGGGAATTTGTAGAATTCTAGATTAGGATGAGTTCTACTTAAATAATTCTGGGGCCATCACTGACCTGCTAGATAATAATATGTCATCACTAGGGAGATGGTAGGCCGTTGAGGTCATTGCTGATCAGTGGGGATCTTTGAAATTCCACATTAAGGCTCACTCTGTTGGGGATTATTGTGTGATAATGAACTATTAAGGGTACCTTCCGAGTTTGTCATGTGCTGACTTACTAGGCATTTTTGCATGTATGTAGATTCACTGCGGAAGAATTCCGTAAATGAGACTTCTTGGGGATAGTACTCATTTCTAATCATGACTATTTCATTTTTGAGCACGAGAAATAGCCTAAAGTTGGATTTGACCTTGTTTCGACTATTAGGGGTATTTTCATCATTTCGGCTATAGAAGCCGAAATGTTACGTATTGGGGGTGGTTGACTTTAGAGATCATTGGCCAACTTCATTGGGCAGATGTTGAAGAGATCATGTCAGAGTTTTGCTATAAGTAGTGCACTTGTAAGTAATGAATTGGCTCCTTATAAAGGAACTTTGACTTTGACATCTTTGGGGAACATTTGAGGATACTGTGACTTATATCATCCCATGTGCTGATTATTTCATGCTAAAAATACCGTTGGATACATCATAGAAATTCCCCGCACGAAAATCGAGGGGAAAATTTGAAATATGGATCGGAGAGGCGTGCGCGTGGGCGTCCGGTAGCCTGTTTTTTCTTTCTCTTCTTCTTGCTCATTTGCTTCTTCATTCAAACAAACCGAACATGGACTGCAGCAGCTAGCTCTCCATTTCGCCATTTTCAACACCTTAACCTCTCAAATTTATGCTCCAAAACTCATCCAAATCATCAACTTGTTTATGTAATTAACGTTCTTCATCATTTTTTCTACATTAATTTGGTGTTTTCGGCAGGTTTTTGTGAGTTTTTATGTGAATGTTAAAATATGTGTTTTTGTTTGTGGTTTATTATTGTAAAATGTGTTTGTTTATTAAATTTTATGTATGAAATGTAGCATTTTGTATGTTGTTTCACATAAAATGTTTGAGAATTGAGTGAAAAGTAGAGGTTGAAAGTTTGATGTTCATGGTATGGAGGTTATGGTGGTTATGAAGGTTGTTATAGTTGAACTTGTTGATAAAATATGATGACATTAGACAATTAAATTTGCCTACTTTAGTGCAAAGTAGTGATATGAAATTCAATTTGACCATGGCATGCTTGATTACTCACGTAGCAGTAGTAGTAGTAGTAGTGGTAGTGGTAGTGGTAGTGGTAGTGGTAGTAGTGGTGGTAGTGGTAGTGGTAGTGGTAGTAGTGGTGGTAGTGGTAGTGGTGGTGGTAGTGGTGGTAGTGGTAGTAGCAGTAGCAGGAGTAGGAGTAGGAGTAGCATACTAGCATATTGTCTTATTTTAGCATATTTTCCTAATTCGATATTGAATTGCCATAGACTTGATAATTTGGTCATCTTCGGGCGAAATTGATGTAGAAAGTTCTCCTGGTAGGGTCCCTTCAACTGTTTACGTGGAGAGAGAACTAGAGGACTACACGTGAGATGGACAGATATTTGCATCTTCTAGAGAAAGATTTTATAGAGAGAAGTTCTCCTCTTATGTATGAATGGAATGAAATTGAATGCCCCCAATGGTGATCTCATGCCCTCTCTATAGGCTTTTCACCTTGATGGCTTGCCAATCACATTACGACATTTTTCGCGATATGATTGTTGTTACTTTCTTTTGTAGCCTCATGGGCTTTCAAGGCCTTTGGGCCCTTCTTCTTTGTGTGTCAAATTGTTCATATGTTGAGCAACGTATGAGATCACGGCAAATGTCGCCTCCTCATTCTTTTTGTGAGTGAACACGTGGTCCATTGAATTTAATGACACGTAGTCATGTGGGCCCCACCTATAGTGGGTCCCCTGTTGCCACATGGAAGTGCCAAGTTGGCATTTTAACTAAGTAAGTGGACACGTGGTCCACTCAAGAGGCAAAACGTGGCATCCTTTTGGATAGCCACATCATTTGCCCCTAAGATGGGATTATGGATCCGTAATCCACTACCCAACTGACTGGGCTTAGTCAAGTTGGGCTTTTGAAGCCCATTCCCCTTTTGGGTTCATTTTATTTTTATTTTATTAAGTCTTTTGGGGGGAATAAAGTGTTTGAATTTTCCCCCCTTTTTTATCCCCCTCATTCTCTTTAAATAGAGGTGAGGAGTGAAAAAGAAAAATTTCACAGAGCATTCATTGTAATTTTTTACAAAGAGAAAGTAGTGAGAAGCTTGAGAGAGTTTGAGGCAATTTCTGATGGTGCAAGGCTATTTCAGGCGAAGACTTTTCGGCTGGGAATAGTGTTTCACGTTTCTTTAATTCTTCCTAATTTTTCAACAACTTCTTTAACTCAGGTAACTTTTACTTGACTCGAACTCCTTGTCTTTTGTTTCATTTTCTTTGTTTGTTCTGTTATAGTAGTCATGTCCTCTAGTTCATCTTCACCCCGTAATGTCAATAATCTTTTTGAAATTGTTCCTTGTAATAATCCGGTAGAAACAGGTCAGGGTTAATCTCCTAGCTCTAAATATTCTATTGCCTCAAATATTCTTTCTTGTTTGGGGTCACCGATTCTTCCATTCCTTCCAGTGTAGGAGGATATGGCAAGAACCAAATAAAAAGCTAAACGGATCTTCACAGACAAAGATCCAGCAGACTTCATCGAAGAGGTGGAGAGATCTGCAGAGGAGGCCGAATCGAGCAATTCGACCGCTGAATCCGAGGAGAAGACGGTTGTCCCTTCTCGCAAAGGACCCCTTTCTCCCACACCAGAGTCTGCTCCGGTGAGATGGAAGGCCATTAAGGACATCAACATTGTCCGGTATGGTAACTCCTTCATCAATCATAATACCTTTCAACTTATCCTCCCTAAAAAGGGAGATACTCTTTTGAATGCCCCAAAGGGGTGTTTTGGTATATACATGTCTATGATAGAAATGGGTGTCTCCGTTCCTTTCTTCCCTTATTTCCTTAACCTTCTTAGATGCTACGATTTGGGGTTATGTCAATTGACCCCAAATTCGTGGCATCATATTGTTACATATGCTTCTACTTGCAGTTAAATAAATCGAGACCTTCCTCTGCTGCTTTTGTACATATGCATAAGCTAAACAAAGCCGCCGGATGTAAACATGGCTGGTTTACATTGGCTAACATTGAAGGCTCCATTACAGCCATTAAAAATTCAAACAAAACCTTTTCTTGGAGGGGGGACTTCATATTCATTAAATACGATGATCTCGAGTTTGTTGGCCGGATGACCAAATGGAATTTGAGCCCAAAATACAAAGGCAAAGTGTCCAACCCCCCCAAACTTAGCAAATCAGAACTTGCCATCCTTGATTTATTTAAAAAATCAACCAAAAAGTGGATGGGAATGAGTTATGAACTCCCATCCACATGGGTCCCCTTCAAATACTTCTTTACTGACCAAAAATTTCTCGAATCCTGTGGATTGGTATATGGTTATAATTCTGGTAGGTTTCGCTTGTTTATGACACAGCTTATGTTCCTTATTTTGTTTCTAACCCATTAAATGTGTTGTTGCAGAAAAATCACTTGCCGAATTACCGGACGAAAAGAGAGGTATGATGGATCAGGCCGAATTTCTTAGACGCCTGGCCTCATCAAAAGGGCAAACCCCCCTTCGAAAAAGAGCTTCAACTAAGGTACTTTCTTCCCGAACTTTCCAAATTTTTATTGTTCCTCATTCCATTCGGTCTCATAATGTTGCCTGTTATGATACTGAGTTTGCCAAATTTGTATTGTCTTGCATTAGACTCGGCCTTATGCCTTATTTGTTTAATTTTTACAGAATGTTCTACATATGCATTATGTGTCCTTAGATCCAGTGTAACTGTCATGTCGTTTTCTTTTCAAACTTGACATTCCATGATTGAATGATATATATTTTATATGTGTTTTATGTTGTGTTTTTCCCTCATTTTCGGTTGATTCTTGTGCTAAATATTTAAGTTTGTGGCTTTGTTTTGATTAAATATTGTCTTTCGATGTTAAGTTATGTTTTTTGAACGGTTTTAGCATCTTTAGTTGGCTTTTAAAGCTTTTTACGGTCATTTTATACTTTCTCGGTTATTACGCGCGGTTTTCGATTTGTTTTATATGTTACAGGAGCGTAATAGGGAGTCATGAAGTCATTAGAAGCTAAAACGAGTCAAAATGTAATTGTCTCGGGATGCGTGCCAAGTCACGAGAAGCTACAAACAAGATTCGAAGAGATCGGGCAAAGAATCTAAGAAGATCGACAATAATTAGCCAAGCAAATTCCATGCGGGCACATAGGCTAAAAACATATATGGCTTATGCGGGCCCAACATAGATCAACAGCTCCAAAATTCCCTTAATACTCTTCATGTGGGCGCGGGGAACAATGGTCTTTTGACCTATGCGAGTGCAGGTGCTACAGATTTTGATCCGTTCGGCTTTTCTTCGCGGTTTTGCTTCGTGGGTTTATTTTAATTAAAAACCTAATCCTATAAATACTCTATGTAAAGGGGGCACGACCCTAACTAGTTTTTGGCATATTTTTAGACTTAGGAATCCTAAAACTCTTTTCTCTCTAGAATTTAGAAGCGATTAGTTTGTTCTTGACAATTCAGATTTCCATTAATGCAATTCATTCATTCCTTTTATAATTTCATTCCTTATGCTTGTCAATTCTCTTTAGTTCATCAATCTCTTTATTTTGTTAGTTTTTTGTTTAGTTTAATTACTTTTGTTAATTTATTTCTTAATTTAGTTTTAATTCTAGTTTTAATTAGTTTATGATTATGATTATGTTAATTTAATTTGTTCGTGATTTAGTTCCTTTAATCATGAGTGAGTAGTCTTTCTCTCTAGGGTTAGAGTTTCTATGATCATGTTATGGGTTTATTTTATGTTCATTAATTAATTCTTGGCTTTTAATTGAATTCCTACTATTGATTTCTATTAATTGCAATTAGATTGTGGCAAGATTTAATTGTAAGTTAGGTTATTGTCAAAATCGAGGCAAAAACGAATTTATGCGAGCGAGAGCCGGTAAAGAAGTTTTGAGGGAGTCTAAGTTTGAGAGAATTAGTGAGCCCTAGCTCAATGAATGCCAATGAATTGAGTAGTGAGTGTTTAATGAGTTTGTTGATTGATCATAGTGAACCGACTGCCCTAGGTATAATTCGTAATTTCCCGTCATTTCTTTAGTTTTAGCTATAGTTTTCTTAATTTAGTAGCTTTTACCGAACTTTCCACCAAGGCCCCTTACACATTTTAGACTTTTTAGAACTAATAAGATTTAATAGCTTCCCTGAGGATTCGATCCCTACTTCCCTACCTCTATTAGTTAGAGTTGTTCGGTTATTTTCGAGAGGTGCGCTATAGCCTTGTTCAAATTTTGGTGCCGTTGTCGGGGAGACAATTTTTAATTCTATTAGACGGGTTTAAGGTGTTTCTTTTGCTTTTATTTTTGATTTATTTCCTCACCTCAAAGAACCCTCACGTTCTTTAAGGTAGTTCTCATTTCTGTTTCGAGTTTCGATTGTGTGCAGGTATTAGGTTGTTTGCCGGTTTGGATTGATCCTAAACCGGAAAGATCATTGCATAAGAGGATTCGTAGAAGGAAGTGGTGATTACGAAGAGTCATTCTTTCTGGATGAACACTGATTGATTTGACACAAATTTTTGCTGGTTTTAATATTTCCGATAGTTCTGATAAGGAAGAGATGGCAGAATCACAGTTCAACGAGAACAACATACCACAGAATGATGCACCACCGCCACCGCCGCCGCCAACGCCAGCAAGGTCCTTAAAAGACTATTCTCAGCCGAGTTATGCAACAGTGGGAGGTGGTTACCGTGTTCCTGATATAGATGCCTTGAATTTTGAATTGAAGCCAGCTTTGGTGAACATGGTAGAGAGGAATCAGTTTGCAGGAACATTGAAAGAAGATTCGAATTTGCATTTAAATAACTTCATTCAGTACTGCAATACAATTAAGCAAGCTGGTGTATCTCAAGATTATATACGACGTACGATGTTCCCATTCTCATTAAAGGAAAAGGCTCGTTCTTGGTTTAATGGTCTAAACATAGATACTATCAACAATTGGGATGACTTGGCTCTTGCTTTTCAAAGGAAGTACTATCCTCCGGAGAGAACCGCACAACTTAGGAGTCAAATTACGAATTTCAATCAAGAGACCGATGAAAATCTTTACGATGCATGGGAGAGATTTAAGGAGTTGTTGAGAATGTGCCCTCATCATGGACTTGAGAAGTGGGTTTTAGTGCAATCTTTCTATAATGGTTTGGTTAATGAGAGTAGAGCATTTCTTGATTCTGCTGCTAGTGGTCGATTAATGAATCAAGAAGTCAATGCTGCATATGATTTAATTGAGGAGATTGCCATTTATAATTCTCAATTTGGTAATCCTAGAGGACATGCTAAGAGAGGAGGAAAACATGTGGTAGATGATAAATATGAGAGTTGGGCTTCACAAATCAATGCAATCCATCAGAAGCTAGACAAGATCAACACACCATCCTCTAACCCAATGACGGTAGTTGCAATGGCTGCACTTTCGGGAGCTACAGATGTCTTCTGTTATTTGTGCGGGTCACTTGGGGATAGTATGCAAGCATGCCATAGTTCTACGGAGCAAGTATGTGCATTTCAAGCTTACAAGAATAACCCATTTTCCAACACATACAATCCGGGTTGGAAAGATCATCCATCTCCTACAAGAATACTAGCAATGTTCAAAATCCGCAGCAGTCACATTTTGCACCACAGCAATAACAGGTTCAACGATTTGCTCAACCTCAACCACTGGGTTTCAGTAGACCACCACCTCCAGCACCACTCCCAGCAGCTCCATAGAAAACTAGCAATGAGTTTTCGGAACTGAAAAATATGATGATGTAGATGCAGAAAGCCATGGAAGCTATGTAGGCCCATAATCGACAATTGGAAACTCAAGTAGTACAAATTGCTCAATCATCAGCTCAAAAGGAAACAAGGCCAACTTCCTCCTTAACCTGCTCCATCAAATTCTTCATCAAGCAATCCACCTCGTGATCATTGCAACAAGGAGCGGTACTTACTGTGAAGGTCCTAGAATGCCCGATGATGATACTACCAATGCTGCAGATGGAATGAAGAGGACTAGTTCGGTTGTTATTTAAGACCTTGAGGAAGCAGTTGCAGAAAAGGAGAATGAAGTCTCAAAGTAGAAAGAAGCACCAAAGAAGCAAGCTCCAGCAGCAGATTCATTTACCGATACAATTCCTCCCTCAAAGGTGCCGTCACCCATTCCGAATATTGTAACTAGGAGTAAGAATGATAATCACTTTTGAAAATTTCTTGAAATAGTTAAAAATTTGAAAGTCATTGTGCCTTTCATTGATTTAATTACTCAAGTTCCTACTTACACTAAATTTTTGAAGGATATTTTGAGCAGGAAACGTGAGTTGAATGTAACAGAGACAGTTGCACTCACCAAGGAGTGCAGTGCGATCCTTCAAACTAAATCTCCTCCTAAGTTGAAGGATCGGTAGTTTTTCAATTCCATGTAATATAGGTCCTTTTTTTTATTGATAAGGCTCTATGTGATTTAGGAGCTAGTGTAAGTGTTAAGCTCTTATCAATTTGCAGGAAACTTGACATGGGTGAGCTTAAATTTACTAATGTTACTTTGTAGATGGCAGAAAGAACTGTAAAATACCCTAAGGGTGTTTTAGAAGATGTGCCTGTTATAGTAGGAAAATTCTTCATTCCAGTTGATTTTGTTGTTCTAGATATTGATGAGGATGCTCACATCCATATCATTCTTGGTTGACCTTTCTTTCATACTGCAGGTGCCGTCATTGATGTTAAAAATGGAAGTTTGACCTTTTCTGTAGGGGATGGTAAAGTAACATTTAATCTTAATAATAAAATGAAAAACCCCATGATAGAGTAGTCATGTTATAGGATCGATATTATTAGTGAGATTGTTTTGGATGACATGCCTCGATCCCTTACAAAAGATCCTCTAGAGGCTCTTTTATGTTTGGATGCTGATACAGGTGAAGGAGATTCGGAAATTGATGCCATAGGCCACGAATTGAATAGTGAGAAGATGACTTTAGAGGAGAGCCAAAGGTACCATTCATTGCCTCAACAATCATGTGCTATCAAAGAGGTAACACAACCTAAAATGAAGCCCCTTCCCCTTAATTTGAAATATGCTTTTATAGATGGTGAGGAGATGTATCCAGTTATATTTAGTTCTAAACTTACTGATAGTCAACTTGAAAGGCTGTGCTTAAAACTCATAAAAATGCTATTGGTTATACACTTGATGATCTGACTGGAATAAGTCCTGATTTTTGTATGCATAGAATTTATCTAGAGGAAGGCCATAAGCCTTGTATACAGGGACAAAGGAGACTTAACTCTAATATGCAGGAAGTGATGAAGAAAGAGATTCTTATGCTTCTTGATGCAGGTTTCATTTATGTTGTGCTAGATTCTCAATGGGTAAGTCCAGTGCAGGTAGTCCCTAAGAAGTGAGGAACAATTGTTGTGCATAATGATAAAAATGAGCTTATTCCTACTAGAGTTGTTACAGGTTGGCGAATGTGCATTGAGTTCCGAAAATTAAATGTTGCCACTAAAAAGGAACATTTCCCTCTCCCTTTTATTGATCAAATGTTAGAAAGACTAGCAACGAACAAATATTATTGTTATCTAGATGGTTACTCTGGTTTCTTTCAAATACCCATCCATCTTGATGATCAATCAAAAACAACATTTACATGTCCTTATGGTACTTTTGCTTACCGTAGAATGCCTGTTGGTCTATGTAATGCTCCTGCTACATTCCAATGATGTATGATGGCTATTTTTTGTGAGTTCACATAGTCTAGTATGGAAGTCTTCATGGATGATTTTAGTGTCTATGGTACTGATTTTGATTCATGTTTGGCTAATTTGATTAAAGTGCTTAAAAGATGAGAACAGGTGAATTTGGTCCTCATTTCAGAAAAATGTCACTTTATGGTGATAGAAGGAGTTGTCCAAGGACATCTAATCTCTGAAAGAGGTATTATAGTTGATAAGGCTAAAATTTAAGTTATTGAACAATTACCTCCACCAGTAAGTGTAAAAGGTGTTAGAGGTTTTCTAGGTCATGCAGGGTATTACCGCCAATTCATTAAAGATTTTTCTAAAATTGCTAAACCCTTAACTCAATTGCTATTAAAAGATGCTGAGTTTAAATTCACTGATGAATGCCTTCAATCTTTTAATTTGATCAAACAAGCACTAATCTCAGCACCGAGTATTCAATCACGTGATTGGGAATTACCTTTTGAAATTATGTGTGATGCTAGTGACTATGTTGTGGGTGCCGTGTTAGGCCAAAGGAAAGTTAAGATTTTGCATGCTATTTACTATGCTAGTAAGACTTTAGATTCAACTCAGATTAACTATGCCACAACGGAAAAAGATTTGCTTGCTATAGTATATGCTTTGGATAAATTTCGTTCTTATCTTATAGGTTCGAAAGTTATTATTTATATTGATCATGCAGCTTTAAAGTACTTACATGGGAAGAAAGAAGCAAAACCGAGGCTTATCAGGTGGATTTTGCTCTTTCAGGAGTTTGATCTGAAAATACGTGATAAGAAAGGTGCAGAAGATGTGGTTGCAGACCACCTATTTAAGATTCAGTATGATAATGGGGAGATCTCAACTCCCATTGATGACTCTTTTCCTGATGATCACCTCCTAGCTGTGATTTCTAGTACTCCGTGGTTCGCTGATTATACTAATTATGTAGTTGGAGGAGTTTTACCTCCCGATCTTACTTATCAGCACTGGAAAAAGTTTTTACACGATATCAGGCGTTATTTTTGGGATGACACTAACTTGTTTCGTGAGGGTGCAGATGGCTTATATCGCAGGTGTGTACCAGATTGGGATGTTTACGGAGTTCTTCACCATTACCACTCTTCACCCTATGGAGGACACGTCAGGCCTGCTAAAACGATGTTTAAAGTATTGCAATCTGGTTTTTATTGGCCTATAATACTCAAGGATGCTAGAGATTTTGTCATGTCTTGTGATTCGTGCCAACGAACAAGTAATATCTCAAAAAGGCATGAAATGCCTCAAACAGGTATCTTAGAAATTGAAATTTTTGATGTTTGGGATATTGATTATATGGGTCCCTTCCCTTCTTCTAATGGTAATCGTTTTATATTAGTTGATGTTGATTATGTTTCTAAGTGGGTGGAAGCAATTGCTTATCCCTACAGTGATGCTAACACTGTTTTAAGAATGTTTAAGCAGGTTATTTTTCCTAGGTTCGGAGTCCCTAGAGCTGTCATCAGTGATGGGGGAACGCACTTTTATGAAAAAAGGTTGGATAAGCTGCTAGAGGGGTATGGTGTTTACCACAGAATGAATTGTCATATCATCCACAAACCATTGGTCAAGTCGAAGTTTCAAACCGAGAAATTAAGTCTATTCTGGAGAAGGCGGTTGCGAAATCAAGAAAAGATTGGAGTAGTAAGCTTCATGATGCTTTATGGGTGTATAGAAAAGCTTTTAAGACTCCATTTGGTACTTCCCCATATAGATTAGTTTATGGAAAAGCGTGCCATCTCCTAGTNTGTTGGTCTATGTAATGCTCCTGCTACATTCCAATGATGTATGATGGCTATTTTTTGTGAGTTCACATAGTCTAGTATGGAAGTCTTCATGGATGATTTTAGTGTCTATGGTACTGATTTTGATTCATGTTTGGCTAATTTGATTAAAGTGCTTAAAAGATGAGAACAGGTGAATTTGGTCCTCATTTCAGAAAAATGTCACTTTATGGTGATAGAAGGAGTTGTCCAAGGACATCTAATCTCTGAAAGAGGTATTATAGTTGATAAGGCTAAAATTTAAGTTATTGAACAATTACCTCCACCAGTAAGTGTAAAAGGTGTTAGAGGTTTTCTAGGTCATGCAGGGTATTACCGCCAATTCATTAAAGATTTTTCTAAAATTGCTAAACCCTTAACTCAATTGCTATTAAAAGATGCTGAGTTTAAATTCACTGATGAATGCCTTCAATCTTTTAATTTGATCAAACAAGCACTAATCTCAGCACCGAGTATTCAATCACGTGATTGGGAATTACCTTTTGAAATTATGTGTGATGCTAGTGACTATGTTGTGGGTGCCGTGTTAGGCCAAAGGAAAGTTAAGATTTTGCATGCTATTTACTATGCTAGTAAGACTTTAGATTCAACTCAGATTAACTATGCCACAACGGAAAAAGATTTGCTTGCTATAGTATATGCTTTGGATAAATTTCGTTCTTATCTTATAGGTTCGAAAGTTATTATTTATATTGATCATGCAGCTTTAAAGTACTTACATGGGAAGAAAGAAGCAAAACCGAGGCTTATCAGGTGGATTTTGCTCTTTCAGGAGTTTGATCTGAAAATACGTGATAAGAAAGGTGCAGAAGATGTGGTTGCAGACCACCTATTTAAGATTCAGTATGATAATGGGGAGATCTCAACTCCCATTGATGACTCTTTTCCTGATGATCACCTCCTAGCTGTGATTTCTAGTACTCCGTGGTTCGCTGATTATACTAATTATGTAGTTGGAGGAGTTTTACCTCCCGATCTTACTTATCAGCACTGGAAAAAGTTTTTACACGATATCAGGCGTTATTTTTGGGATGACACTAACTTGTTTCGTGAGGGTGCAGATGGCTTATATCGCAGGTGTGTACCAGATTGGGATGTTTACGGAGTTCTTCACCATTACCACTCTTCACCCTATGGAGGACACGTCAGGCCTGCTAAAACGATGTTTAAAGTATTGCAATCTGGTTTTTATTGGCCTATAATACTCAAGGATGCTAGAGATTTTGTCATGTCTTGTGATTCGTGCCAACGAACAAGTAATATCTCAAAAAGGCATGAAATGCCTCAAACAGGTATCTTAGAAATTGAAATTTTTGATGTTTGGGATATTGATTATATGGGTCCCTTCCCTTCTTCTAATGGTAATCGTTTTATATTAGTTGATGTTGATTATGTTTCTAAGTGGGTGGAAGCAATTGCTTATCCCTACAGTGATGCTAACACTGTTTTAAGAATGTTTAAGCAGGTTATTTTTCCTAGGTTCGGAGTCCCTAGAGCTGTCATCAGTGATGGGGGAACGCACTTTTATGAAAAAAGGTTGGATAAGCTGCTAGAGGGGTATGGTGTTTACCACAGAATGAATTGTCATATCATCCACAAACCATTGGTCAAGTCGAAGTTTCAAACCGAGAAATTAAGTCTATTCTGGAGAAGGCGGTTGCGAAATCAAGAAAAGATTGGAGTAGTAAGCTTCATGATGCTTTATGGGTGTATAGAAAAGCTTTTAAGACTCCATTTGGTACTTCCCCATATAGATTAGTTTATGGAAAAGCGTGCCATCTCCTAGTAGAACTTGAATACATAGCTTATTGGGCAATCAAAGAGTTAAACATGGATACAAAGCTTGCAGGAGAAAAATGGTTGCTAAAGTTGAATGAATTAGATGAATTTCGGCTAGGAGCATATGATAGTGCCAAAATCTATAGAGAAAAGACAAAAAGATGGCACGACAAACGAATCATGAAAAGGGAGTTTCAAGTCGGCGATAAGGTTTTATTGTTTAACTCAAGACTTCGATTATTCCCTGGAAAACTGAAATCTATATGGAGTGGCCCCTTTACAGTGACAAATGTGAGCAAATTTGGCTATGTTGAAGTACAAAGTGTAAAAGGCGGAGTATTCAAGGTTAACGGTCAAAGGTTGAAGTCATACTATGTAGGAGATGTCATCGGTTTGGTTGAACTCATCCAACACGATGATCCTAAAACACTTTGATCACTAATGCAGCCATGGTCAAGCTAGTGACCTTAAAAGAGCGCTTCTCGGGAGGCAACCCGAGCTTTCTATCACTTTCTTTCTCTTTTTGCGTGTTTTTGTATGTTTTCGGTTGTTTTCGTAGCTTTAGTTTAGCTTAGTTTAGTTTTTACTTTAATTTTGTGAAGCCTAGCTAAGGGCCTAAGTGTTTCATGCTTGATTGGGGTAATTAAGGAGAGATTAAGAGTTAAAACGTACTTAAGTTTAATTAATAATAACACTTTATAATATAATTCATTAATTAGGGAGAAAGAGAAAAAATCAGCAAAACATCACTGCAGAGGAGAGATGCGGGTGTAGTGCTCAAATACTACCTTCCTCTATGCGCACGCAATTTAAAGCAGACACTTTGCACTTTTCTGCAGAAAGCATCTGCGGGCACAGCCTTCAATTGATTTTTCTTCGCTGCAGGCGCAGGTCCTTCTTACGGTCACCCGTTCGTTCTTTTTCTTTTTCTTTTCACGTGGGGCTTATTTTATTCACCCGTGATTCTTTTTGCTCCCCCCCCCCCCCCCTTTTTTTTTTT
>PYUH01000831.1:418666-593986 GCA_016808085.1 Suaeda aralocaspica
TCCCCCCCCCCCCCCTTATTTTATTATCATATATTATTATTAATATTATTATTATATCTTTTATTATTATTATTATTATTTTATCTTTTAATCTCCTAAATTTTAAACCTCACCTAACCTCTCTCCTAATCTATCTTCTTCTTCCTCCTTCACACCGTTAAAACCCCAAAAACCTTCAACTTCAAACCCCCATAACTCACTCCATACGACTCCAAATCACTTCAAATTTTGACATAAAACTCCTCTCACTACTCTAAACAATCTCTTGGAGTTCAATTTTGAAAAATAATCAACGAATCACAATAACTAGAGTTCGAATTTTTTGAACTAATTTAGGCTTGATTTTTGGTTTGCTACTTCAATTTTCTTGCAATTTCTTGCTCTATTATCATCTATTAAGGTATACCTTCCTTTTTATCCATATTTTATGAAGTTCTATGATATTTCATGAATTTCTAATTTTGGGTATTTTTATTACGAATTTAATTTTTAATTCTAAACTTGATTGTTGTTGTTCATGAGTGCTTAATGGTTTTTTTATGCTTCATTATCATGTTTAGAGTTGTTAATTATGAGTAATTGGAAGTTATGTGCTAAATTGTTGAGTAAGAGTTTACATGGAATTTTTGATGATTATTCATGAATTTGTTGAGAATTACGAGTGTAACTAGTTAAATTCATGTTTAAAGTCTTTAGAATGCTTAAAATCATGCTTTGAATTGTTTTATGCTTACCTTTGTTTCTAGCTTTATTCAGGAAGTCTCATTAGCAACTCTAGTATTGAACTTCAATGCTTAAGAAAATTGGTTAATAGTTGATACTAATCTTAGCTAGTTAATTTCTATTTGCTCTCAAAGTTTCATTGTAGTTGCTTGGGTGATTATAGTTGCTAAATGGTTGGATTCATATTATGGTGGAAGTTGGTTTTTGGTGTTAAATCCGATATTCCCTTTGAATATGAGCTTGAGAATGTTGGTTTTGGATGCATAGAATATAAGTAATGCTTTTGATGGATGTTGGTTGCACTCGTTGCTTTAGTTGTTGAGAATTATATAGTTCTAATTGGTTTAGTTGCATTTACAAACGGATCATGCCAAAATTTCCGCTCAACCTTGTTTGTAACTTTGATTTTATGATGACTACAAGCCTGGATTGTTTCATTGGTCATGCCATTACACTTCTTGCATTGCATGATTCCTCATGCTTTCATATTGCCATGACTTTGGTTTTGAAACTTACTTCAATAGAATTCTAATCCCTGTTTTTCATGCATATGTTTTGTAGGATAATGAAGAAATACATTGGCAAATTGCTTGGTGGAGGCCCCAAGAAATCTCAGAAAACTTGGGCATCTTCTTCAGCTTCCAAGGGGAAGCAACCATCATCCTCTAGAACACCACCTCAAAACCTACAGGAAAGACAGAAACATTATGAGAAGCTTTCCAAGAGAACAATTAGATCTAGACGGTTCTTCCACAAGCAAACATGTGACAAGCTCGGTATTACAGATCAAGTGATGAGAATGGCATACTGTATCGGATGGGGAAACTAGACCAATGCCACTATGCTTGGTCCTGATGGTCGAACCCAGCAGGTCCTACATACATATAGAGAGCTCACCCTAGAGTTCCTATCCAGCTACCATTTCTATGTTACCCAGGAATCTCCCGCAGCTGAAAGGAAGACACACATCAGTTTCACCATCTTTGGACAACACTATGAGATGGATGTAGATGAATTAAATGAGAGGTTTCTATGGAATTCTGAGAATGCAGTATGTTCTATAGTAGAGCATGAGTGGGTTCCGTATTTTAAGAGAACTTGGTGGGAGCGAATTACAAATGGCAGTTCCACTTTCACTTCTTCCACTGCCAAAGCATTGGAGGTCCAGCATCCTGCCCTTCGGTACTTCTTGAGATATGTCGTTTACTGCCTATTTTCGAGAGGAGAGTTAGGTCAAGTCTACCCTGATGAAATTAGACTAGTGTGGATGGTGACAGAAGGATATGCGAGAGCCGATAAAGGAGTTTTCAGGGAGTCTAAGTTCGAGAGAATTAGTGAGCCCTAGTTCAATGAATGCCAATGAATTGATTAGTGAGTGTTTAATGAGTTTGTTGATTGATCATAGTGAACCGAATGCCCGAGGTTTCCATTATAAGAGTTTAATTCGTAATTTCCCGTCATTTCTTTAGTTTTAGCTATAGTTTTCTTAGTTTAGTAGCTTTTACCGAACTTTCCACCAAGGCCCCTTACACATTTTAGACTTTTTAGACCTAATAGGATTTAATAGCTTCCCTGAGGATTCGATCCCTACTTCCCTAGCTATATTAGTTAGAGTTGTTCGGTTATTTTTTAGAGGTGCGCGATAACCTTGTTCAATATATTAATAAGTATTAGATTACACTCAGTCTCGTATTTAGACACCGAGTTGATTTAGATTGAATCATGATTTGGCATGTCCAGTGTCATCATATGACACTGGACGTGTCAAAGGTAACACTTTAGACATTAGAGTCGGCCTCCCGTATAGAGTCCTAGCTAATTTGTATTAATCAAACCTTGGCACATCCGGCGTCACCTTATGACACCGCATGTGTCAAATATAATAGCGTGTACATTAAACTCGGCCTACCCTCAGTAGGCTGAGTTTAACGACATTCAACGGTGACACCGGATGTGTCATACGTTGCAATACTTATGTTGAACTTGCGCGGTCTACCCTTAGTAGGCCGAGTTTAGTGATTGTGAACCAATTTTTGGCATATTTGGTGTCATCATATGACATTGGATGTGTCAAACATCAAAAAGGTAACATTGAACTCTGTCTACCCTTAGTAGGCCGAGTTTCATGATTGTGAATCAAGTTTTGGCACATCCGGTGTCACCAATGACACCGGATGTGTCAAACATCAAAAAGGAAACATTCAACTCGGCCAGTCTACCCTTAGTAGGCCGAGTTTGATGATTGTGAATCGTGTTTTGGCACATCCGGTGTAACCACTTGATACCGGATGTGTCAAACATCTAAAAGGTAACATTGAACTCGGTCTACCCTTAGTAGGCCGAGTTTGATGTTTGTGAATCATGTTTTGGCACATCCGATGTAACCACATGATACCGGATGTGTCAAACATCTAAAAGGTAACATTGAACTCGGTCTACCCTTAGTAGGCCGAGTTTGGTGTTCACACATCCAGTGTCACAATATGACACTAGATGTGAACATCTAAAAAGTGAAATTGAACCCATTCTACCCTTAGTAGGCCGAGTATAATGATTGTGAATGAAGTTTTGGCACATTCCGTGTCACCATTTGACACCGGATGTGTTAATCACTTTATCTTTTATAGAAACTGCCTTTTCACAAACCAAGTTAGTAATGGTTTTTTAACTTTCCAACTCTTCATTTAGGACAAGTTTCATCCATATAAATTGACTTTTGAAAGATTCATCTTGGTGAAAATGGTTTGTAAGCCGACGTTTCAAGTGTGGTTTAGTGAACAAGGGCCAAAGCACAAAGGGGAACAAAAGAGTATATACATTTGTGGAAGGAAAAGAAAAAAGTAAACCTAAGAATAGTTGTATCTAAAAAACAAAACAAACGAAATGAGAGCCATGATCATATAACCAAGAGTAAAGTAGGCACGATTCCAAAAGTCACAAGGCAGATTCTCGATCTAGGTACCCACAACAAGGCAATTATCAATGCTCAAGAAAGAAAGTTGAGACCAAGGTGGTGGTCTATATATGCATGAAGGCTCAAAAACTCACTATGGTTCAAAACTTATCTTCATCACGCATAAAGTTGCCAACCATCAAAATACCATGTAAGAAAAGGGCTCAAGAGTATCAAAGCATCACAAAAAGAAGTTCCAACATCGCACTATCATCACAATATCATCATGGTATCATCGCAATGCAAGGAAATAACCATCAATAATCCCCAAGATATCGGCCAAACTCCTCCTATACCAACGTAAAAATATCTTCCAAGAATAAGTAAATTAACTCTCTCAAAATCAATTCCTAACAAGAAACAGCTCAATACCCTATGTTGAGTTCCTAGCTTGTGTTTTGAATGATGACAAACTGCATTGAACTATCATATTGTATGCAAGCTTCTATTTACATGTGCAAGTACTAAAGAACAAGTTCAGTGGATGTAAAGAAGAAGCTCATGAAGCCAAGTCTTGAAGTTTTCATGATGACAAAGTTCACAGAGTCATATTATTAGGTCTTAGATGCAATGTAAGTGGTATGAAGGTTTGTAAATGCATTATAAAGGTCGAGATTAGAGAGATGAACTGGTTGTGGATGACAAGGAACCTTAGTTGCTTGTCATAGACAACTATAAGTAAACTTGGTTAACTGGAACAATCTAGGAACAGTGTGGAATCAGTCCTCTCAAGTTTACTTCATAAATCCGTATTTTAGGAAAGTTTTCTTTTCGCGCAAAATTGATTTCAAAATACACGGATGCTTGGTTTGTTATGCAAATAAGATAATCTTAAGTATGAAAACTATGTTATATTATATTGTACTGATTTTATTTGATCTTAAATAAAATTAGAGAGAATATTTTCCGTGGAATTATTTCTATACTCCCAAGGAAAATATTTTCTTACAATATTCTATAACATACAAGCCACAGACTTATTTAAGGAGATCAGCTTGCATACAGACCAAACACGCTTTTTTTTTTGGCACGAGCAAAAATTCAGTAACATAGAATGCAAAAGTTCTCTCTCTAAAGGTCTTAACGTAGCATAAACCCTAATACCACATTTAGGTCCTAATTTACTCTCTTTCTATAAGCGTTTATGCTAGTTATTATTGAGAGACAAAGTGTTGTAATTTGACCAATCTGTGAGTTTAGTTTGTTGGGGAAGTTGATCAGGGATCATCTTCATTTGAACCTTCATAGTTTAAGGTTAAGTCGAACTTCCATAGGTGGAAGTTGGGGAATCATCTTGTGCATAGGTGATATGAACCAGTCCAACTATGTAAACACAAGCAAAGTTGTCAACTTCGAAGGTTTGATGGATGCTAACAAGAATAATGCAACCTTAGGTGAATTGGTGGCCTTTGGTGACACAAGGCAATTGGGTGCATTTAAGGCAAGCATTTTTGTGTGTATGGTCACAAGCAAGAGAGGGGAATGATAATAATAATAATAATAGTTAGTATAGTAGTTTTTGCCTATGAGGTTTTTCCCATTGCAGTTGCTAGGGTTTTTCTCATTTTAGGCATAGCTATTTTAATTTCCTGTTGAGTCTTTTTCATCCTAATTATACTAAAATGCATGGAGAAGGGTTTCTTGATTAAAAGGTTGAATCTTGAAGCATTTCTTGAAGTTTGTTGAAGATCTTAAAAATTGGCGCAAAATTAGCGAGGCACATGTGGCGAGCATTTTGACGATTTTGATGGATCTTGGGCAAAAGGGTAATTCCATGATTTTTAGCTCTAATTCAGATGTTTATCTTGTTGATTAGTTATTTAGTTACTTTTTTAGGATATTTTCTTGATTAGTTAAGTTTGTTAGAGTTTGTTCGCAAGACAAGGTCAAGATGCAGCGATAATGTGGCATTCTTATCTTGTGAGTCATGTGTGTGTGTGTGTTTAGGGACGAATTTATCTTTGTTTTTGTGTGTTTTTTCTGGTTATTTTGAGTCCTAGGAGTTGTTAGGATTTAGTCTTAAGTTATTCTATAAATAGCTTTTAGATTTCTTTGTAACAACGTAGATCGAATTGAGTAATAAAATCAACTTGTTAGTTGTATGTTTTTCCTTATTATATTGTATCGTTCAAAATAATATACGTTATTTTGTGAATTGGTGATAATTTCTTTAGATTCATGTGAGGACAAGAGTGAGTTTTAGGGTGCTTTGGCTAAAATCAAATACATAATTATTCGAAAATTTCCTAGTCTAAACTCTTGGTGGATTCGTTACAGAGTGGAAAGTAGATTATGTTTGTTGTGAGTGGCGATTCTATTAATATTCACATCAACTTTTGGTGCTTTCATTGAGAGGTCTAAAATTCTCAGGTGCTTATCAATTAAAAATCACTTTAACAATAAGATAATGGAAGGTGGTGATGAAGTTCCTGCAAACTTCACTAGAGGACTTTCATTGCAACAAGCAAAGGAAGTTAGGATGCAAGGTGAAATTGATGAACCTAAGGCACGTTTGGATGAAGTGTTAAAGGTAGTTGCCTCTATTGGTAGCATGCCAACTAAAGGCAAAACCAAGAAGCATGATTCCTCTGATTCAGAAGAAGAAAGCGTAACAATCAGGAGTGTGAGAAAACCAAAAATTTCAAAGGAAAGCTCAAGCAGCGAAAGTGAAGATGAGCCTAGATCAAGGTGCAAAAAGAAAGTAAAACCTAAGGATGATGATCAAAATTTGAAATTAGAAATCCCTGAATTTGAAGGAAGCATGGATCCAAATAAATTTATGGAGTGGATTCGCAGGGTAGAAAGGATTTTCACTTATAAGGAATATGCTGATCACAAATCCTATAAAGTTGTTGAACTAAAACTCACCTCTTATGCAAGTGTATGGCTTGAAGGTCTACAAAAGAGACGCAAAAAGGAAGGCAAATCTAAAATTGTTTCTTGGACCAAACTCAAAAGAGAGATGAGGAAACGTTTTGTGCCTCAAGATTTCGAGCAAGACAACTTCATCAGGATTCATTCTTTGGGATAAAATCGAAAATCTGTAAAAGAATATATAGTGGAGTTCGAAAATCTTGTGATGGTTTGTGATTTGGAGGAAAAGGAGGATCACAAGGTGGCTCGTTTTGTGGCTGGTTTAGATGAGAATATTAAGGAGAAGGTTGAATTACAGCCATATTAGACATTTGAGGAGGTTTGCAAAGTTGCGTCTAGAGTTGAAAGGCAGAATGCTCGAAAATCTAGAAATTTTGTCAAAACCTTTGAGCAGACACGTGATTTGGTACCTACCAAATTGAGTTTTGATAAAACATCCAAGGCACCGACCTTTTCTAAAGATAAGGGTTCCTCTTCCAGACCAATGGATACTAAGACTTGCTTCAAGTGCAAGGGTCAGGGTCACTTTCAAAGGGATTACCCACATTCTAGGGTGACAACCACCAAGGATTGGGGTGAGGAAGGATACTTTGAAGAAGAGGAGCAGGAAGATGTGTATGAAGGGGAAGAGGCAGAATTTAGTGGGGAAGATGTAGAAGAAATTGTTCCTGAATCACAGGGACAAAGTTTGGTTCTGAGAAGGGTGCTGTAATCTCAACCAATTCCACTAGTTGAATACCAAAGGGAGAAAATATTCCTAACCAGGTGTAACCTGCAGGGAAGATTATGTGATATCATTATTGATACAGGAAGCTGCACTAATGTGGTGTCTACATTACTAACCGATAAGTTAGACATGCATACACAACCCCATCCAGAACCCTATAAACTTCATTGGCTCAGCAACATCAGTGATGTGAAAGTGACTAAGCAAGCATTGATTGCATTCAAAATTGGAACTTATGAGGATCAAGTGCTTTGTGATGTATGTCCTATGGATGCGTGTCATATATTACTAGGGAGGCCCTAGCAGTATGATAGTTTTGTAAAGTTCAATGGGAGTACTAATGTGTACATCGTGCACAAACATGCGAAGGAGAAACCGTATGCATTGAAACCTTTGATGAATTCTAAAACCAAATCAGGAGTGGGGAATTCAAAAGGAGCCTTATTGATTGGTGGAAAGGAGTTGGAGAAGGAAGTCAAGGAAAGTGGCGTAGCTTTTGTGCTCAAGGCCAAGGAGGAAGAAGAGAAAAATCACGCAATTCCACGTGCACTGGCGCCATTGTTGATTGAATATGCAGATGTCTTTCCTGAGGAATTGCCTCCAGGATTACCTCCAATTTGAGGTATTGATTACCAGATTGATTTGATTCCTGGTGTACAGATTCCTAATAAGCCTACATATAGATGCAATCCTGAATAAATAAAAGAAATTCAGAGGCAAATTGAAGATTTGATGGAAAGGGGCTATGTTAGGGAAAGTATGAGTCCTTGTGCAGTACCAAGATTGCTAGTGCCAAAAAAGGATGGGACATGGAGGACGTGTATTGATTCACATGTAGTAAAAAAATATAACCATCAAATACAGGTTCCCTATACAGGTGTTTTCGAAGATTGACCTGCGAAGTGGCTATCACCAGATCAGAATGAAAGAGGGTGACGAGTAGAAGACTGGTTTCAAAACGAAATTGGGTCTATATGAATGGTTAGTCATGCCTTTTGGATTGACCAATGCACCTAGCACTTTCATGAGATTGATGAATGAAGTATTGAAGCCCTTCATAGGAAAGTTCATAGTGCTTTATTTAGATGATATCTTGGTTTACAACACTTGTGTGAAGGATCATCTAAATCACTTGAAGAGTGTCTTTGGTACAATAATGAACCAGAATCTGTATGCTAAACTGGAGAAGTATTACTTTCTAGTGCCTAGTGTGATGTTTTTGGGATACATAGTTTCGAAAGATGGGGTTTCTCTAGATCCATCAAAGGTTGAAGCTATTAAATCTTGGCCTGTACCCAAAAGTATTACAGATGTGCATGCTTTCCATGGATTGGCGTCTTTTATAGGAGATTTGTGAAGAATTTTTCATCTGTAGTTTCTCCTATGACTGAATGTATCAAGAAAGACTAGGGAAAGTTTGAATGGACCCTAGGGGCGCAAGAAGCATTTGGCTTTATCAAGAAATTGCTGTGCAACACACCAATTCTAGCATTGCTAGACTTTTCTAAACCTTTTGAGGTGGAAACTGACGCAAATGGTGTAGGAATTGGAGCAGTTTTAGTTCAGGATAAGAGGCCAATTGCTTATTTCAATGAGAAGTTGAATAAGGCGAAACTGAATTACTCTACTTATGATAAGGAATTCTATCCCATTGTTAGAGCTTTGGATCATTGGAGTCATTATCTCAGACCCAATCACTTTATTCTACACTCAGTTCAGAAGCTTTAAAACATATCAATAGTCAGCATAAGTTGAATCCTCGTCATGCAAAGTGGGTAGAATTCTTGCAATCTTTTCACTTTTCATCTAAGTGTAAAACTGGCAAGTTGAATGTGGTGGCTGATGCTTAGTCAAGGAGATATGCTCTAATAGGTGTCTTGAATTTTAAGTTGCTTAGATTAGATCTTATCATTGAGTACTATGAAAAGGATGAAAATTTCGGACCTATATTGGCACAGATGACGAAGGGGGTTTTGTGTTCTTATGTGCTGCATGATGGTTTTCTATTCAAATGAAATCTTTTGTGTATTCCTAAGTTCTCAATCAGAGAATTGCTACTGAGAGAAGCTCATGGAGGAGGATTGGCAGGACACTTTGGGATTACAAAAACATTGACTATGTTGTAGGAGCATTTTTACTGGCCTAAGATGATTGCAGATATTGAAGCTACTATTTCTCAATGTGCTACATGTCAGAAAGCAAAAGCATGTTTTCATCATTGCCTATTCCAGAATTCCCTTGGGAAGATGTTTCTATGGATTTTATTATAGAGTTTCCTAGAGCAGCAAGAGGGAAAGATTCAATCTTGGTGGTGGTTGATAGATTCTCGAAAATTGCGCACTTTGGTCCTTGCCATAAAACAGATGATGCCATGAATGTAGCCGATCTTTACTTTTAGAATATCATGAAGCTACGTGGAGCGCCGAATACAATAGTCAGTGACAGGGATACAAAGTTCATGAGTTACTTCTGGAAATCACTTTGGAGATTGATAGGGACAAAATTGGTATTCAGTACATCTTATCATCCACAGACTAATGGCCAGATAGAGGTGACAAATCGTACTTTGGGCGTTCTTTTAAGGGGATCGGTGAGTAAGACACAAAAGGATTGGGATTTGAAGTTAGCTTATGCAGAATTTGCTTACAACAGATCACCAACATATACTACCAAACATTCACCCTTTGAAGTGGTATATTGTCTAAACCCAAAGCTACCAATTGACTTCATAAGTATTCCTAAAGGTGAGCTGGTGAACACTGATGCAAAGTTTAAAGTTGAGTATATGAAGAAGTTGCATGCAGAGGTTAGAGCCAGGATTAAAAAAGTGAATGATACCTACAAAGAACGTGCTAATAGGAACAAGACTCAGCATGTTGACAAGGAAGGTGACTTGGTGTGGCTACATTTGCGCAAAGAAAGATTCCCTAACCAGAGGAAAAACAAGCTCATGCCAAGGTGTGATGGACCTTTTAAGATCGTGAAAAAGGTTGGTGACAACACATATCAATTGGAATTGCCTGGTGAATATGGGGTTCATGCCACTTTTAGCATTGGTGATTTGGCTCCCTATGTTCCTGATAAAAAACTTCGAGGTTTGAGGCCAAACTCTTTTAAAGAAGAGGAGGATGATATGAATTAGTGCAACTATGTAAACTCAAGCAAAGTCGTCAACTTCGAAGGTTTGATGGATGCTAACAAGAATAATGCAACCTTAGGTGAATTGGTGGCCTTTGGTGACACAAGGAAAATGGGTGAATCAAAGGCAAGAAATTTTGTGTGTATGGTCACAAGCAAGAGAGGGGAGTAA
Organism: Suaeda aralocaspica; assembly: GCA_016808085.1. Classification (NCBI taxonomy): domain Eukaryota; kingdom Viridiplantae; phylum Streptophyta; class Magnoliopsida; order Caryophyllales; family Amaranthaceae; genus Suaeda; species Suaeda aralocaspica. The sequence goes on from PYUH01000831.1 coordinate 429,254, forward strand.
TAATAATAATAGTTAGTATAGTGGTTTTTGCCTATGAGGTTTTTCCCATTGCAGTTGCTAGGGTTTTTCTCATTTTAGGCATAGCTATTTTAATTTTCTTGTTGAGTCTTTGTCATCCTAATTATCCTAAAATGCACGGATAAGGGTTTCTTTAAGGTTTCTTGATTAAAAGATTAAGTCTTGAAGCATTTCTTGAAGTTTGTTGAAGATCTTAAAAATTGGCGCAAAAATAGCGAGGCACATGTGGCGAGCATTTTGACGATTTTGAAGGATCTTGGGCAACAAGGTAATTCCGTGATTTTTATCTATAATTCTGATGTTTATCTTGTTAATTAGTTACTGAGTTAGTTTGTTAGGATATTTTCTTGATTAGTTAAGTTTGTTAGCAAGATAAGGTCAAGATGCAGTGATGATGTGGTATTTTTATCTTGTGAGTCATGTGTGTGTGTTTAGGGACGAAATTACCTTTGTTTTTGTGCGTTTTTTCTGGTTATTTTGAGTCCTAGGAGTTTTTAGGATTTAGTCTTAGGTTATTCTATAAATAGCTTTAAGATTTCTTTGTAACAACGTAGATTGAATTGAATAATAAAATTAACTTGTTTGTTGTACGCTTGTACGCTTTTCCTTATTGTTTTGTTCAAAACAATATACGTTATTTTGTGAATTGGTGCTAATTGCTTTAGATTCACGGGAGGACAAGAGTGAGTTTGAGGGTGCTTTGTCTTTAATCAAACACATAATTATTCGAAAATTTCCTAGTCTAAACTCTTGGTGGATTCTTTATAGAGTGGAAACTAGATTATCTTTGTTGTGAGTGGCGATTCTATCAATATTCACACCAATAGGTGCATAAGTGATTGTGTGTAATTATTTTTGTTATTCCGAGTTGATTAATAAAAAGAGTGAGTGAGTGGAGGACGTAGACTTATTAGAAGTAGAACCTCGTTAAATCTTGTTGTTTATTTTTAATGTATTTTGTTTCCGCTGCTTGAGAACTGGTTTTTAACAGGTCTCACAATTAATCGAAAAATTCACAACGATCTCATAATCCATAATTCACCCCCCTCTTGAGTGTCACTTGCACTTTCGATTGGTATAAGAGCCTAACTTCTTGAAAAGATAACACCTAAAGAAGGAAGAAAAGAAGAATACTCAAGAGATGATGAACGAAAATGGAGGATCAAGGCTGCCCAAGTTCAATGGAACAAATTATCCTTGGTGGAACATTTGCATGCAAAACTTTATCATTGGTACTGATAATCTTTTATTGGTCAAAAGAAGGTGGCCAACAACACTGATGGCACAGAGAGGAAGGGGAGTGAGTACAACAACACAAATCTAAAGACACTTGAGAAGAATGCCAAGGCCATGTCACTTCTTCAACAAGGCATTGCTGATAATGAGGTAAGTCGTATCTTAGCATGCTCTACTACTAAGGAAATATGGGAAACCTTAGAGTTAGCCTATGAAGGCACTAGTGAAGTTAGGAGATCTAAAGTTGATATGCTTATGTCTAAATATGAAACTTTTGATATGAACCGAGATGAAAATATAAAAGATATGTTTACTCGTTTTATATTAATTATTAATGAACTGAAATCTCTTGGCAAAAGTTTCACTAGTGAAGATGTGGTTAGAAAAATTATGAGAAGCTTGACTGGTATATGGCTGCCTAAGGTAACTGCAATTAAGGAGGCCATGGATCTATCCACCTTGTCCGTAGAAAAGCTTATTGGGTCATTAATGACTCACGAGATGTTGATGAGCTCAAAGGAGGAAAGTACAACTAAAATTCGAGGGGTGGCCTTGAAGGGAGAAGAAAATGAAGAAGATCTGGATGAGATAGGTCTAATGGCAAGAAGATTTGAGAGAAGTGTCAGATCTCAATATTAGGGTAAATCTTGGAAGAACAAAGGTAACACAAAGAAGACTAGTACCAGTACTGGTTGTTTCAAATGTAGTGAAGCTGGACATATGATCAAGGACTGTCCAGCATGGAAAACTGATAAGGGAGGACAAATGGAGAAAAAGATGAGAAAGAGAGCCATGCTTGCTGCCTTGGGTGATTCTGACTCAGGTGGTGAAATTGAGGAGGACGAGGCAATCCTTGCTGCCATGATAGAATCCTTTCTTCTTGCAGTTCTAGGTAATCCCAGAATAAAATCCATGGAGACATCTTCCCAAGAACCTTCAAGAACAGGCAATGATGTGTAATGACCTTGATGAAAAGAAAATTTTGACAATTGACAGATTGCACATTGAGATATGATAGCTTCAACATCAACAATCATCTTAGGCCAATAAAAGTGTTCTTGTAACATGTTTCGAGTTTTAGTAATGCCAAAATTCCCTGCTAACCCTCCACCATGCGCTTCTCTGACAAATAATTCTCTAATTGAACACTTAGGCACACACAATTGATCACCACATTAGACTTGCTCATGCATCACATAAGAGCCCATAACACCCTTGCTCATTTGTTGCAATATAGGACCGAAATTTTCATCATGCTCATAGTATGTTTTGGTCATATCTAAACCAAGTAGCTTGCAATTCAACACACTAATAAGAGCATACCTTCGTGAGAGTGCATCTACAACAACATTAGACTTGCCTTCTCTATACTTTGATGATAACGGAAAAGATTGTAGGAATTCTACCCACTTGGCATGTCTAGGATTCAACTTCTACTGGCCATTAATACGCTTTAATGATCCATGATCAGAGTGAAGAATGAAGTGATGAGGTCTTAGATAATGACTCCAATGATCAAGAGCTCTAACAATTGCATAAAACTCTTTATCATAGGTAGAATAGTTCAACCTTGCTCCATTCAATTTCTCCCTAAACTAAGCAATAGGCATGTTCCCTTGAACCAATACTGCGCCAATCCCCACATTTCTTGAATCAGTTTCAACTACAAAAGGTCTTGAAAAATCAAGCACCGCAAGAATAGGTGTGTTGCATAGCATCTCCTTAATCCTCTCGAAGGCTTTTTGCGCCTCTTTTGTCCACTCAAAAGGCTCGTCTTTTTTTATGCACTCAGTCATAAGAGCTACAATAGATGAGAAGTTCTTCACAAATCACCTATAGAATAAAGCTAATCCATGAAAAGTACGAACCTTGGTGACATTTGTTGGAGTAGGATAAGTTCTAATTGCTTCTACCTTTGTTTGATCCACAGAAACTCCATCCTTTGATACCACATACCCCAAAAACGTGACACTAGGTACAATGAAATAGCATTTGTCGAACTTCCCATAAAGTTTTTGTTGCATTAATGTTTCGAAAACACCTCTTAGATGTTGTAGATGATCTTCATTGCTTCTACTATAAACCAGTATGTCATTTAAGTTTATAACAACATACTTTCCAAGATATGGCTTCAATACCTCATTCATGAGCCTCATGAAAATACTAGGTGCATTAGTAAGACCAAAAGGTATAACCAACCATTCATAGAGCTCTAACTTAGTTTTGAAAGTTGTTTTCCACTCATCACCCTCTCTCATGCGAATTTGATGATACCCACTCCTAAGATCAATCTTGGTAAACAGATTAGAGCCATATAACTCATCAAGCAAATCATCTAACCTTGGAATTGGGAATCTATATTTTATGGTGATGTTGTTGACTGCTCTTGAACCAATGCACATCCTCCAAGTACCATCCTTCTTAGGAAAAATCAGCGTGGGCACTGTGCAAGGACTCATGCTCTCCCTCACGTATCCACGTTCCATTAGCTCTTCTATATACCTTTGAATCTCTTTGGTTTCCTCTGGATCACATCTATAGGCTGGTTTGTTTGGAATTTGAGCCCCAGGAATAAGATCAATTTGGTTTTCAATGCCTCTTATAGGTGGTAATCCTGGTGGTAGATCATTAGGAAACACATCTTCATATTCATGCAAAAAAGGCTTCAAAATTGATGGAATTGATGAGGAACCTTCTGTACTTCCTTAGCCATGAGAACAAAGACTTGATTACAAGAATTTAATTCATTTTCCACCTCTTTTACACTCATAAAAAACGCCCCTCTTTTATTCTCCATCATCTCCTGTTTTTGTAACCTTCACAACTTTCAATGGATTTAATGCAATAGACTTGCCATTGGCGTGCTTTTTGATGACATAAACATTAGTTCAACCATCATATTGAACAAATCTATCATATTGCCAAGGTCTTCCAAGCAGTATATGGCACCATCCATAGGGCAAACATCACACAACACACCATCCTCAAATTGCGCAATTTTGAATGATATGAAAGCTTGTTTAGTTACCTTAACATCACTAGTATTGCTTAGCCAATGAAGCTTGTATGGATGAAGATGATTATGATTAGGATAGTTGAGCTTTTGAATCAACAATGTAGACACCACATTTGTGGAACTACCACTATCAATGATCACATCATAAAGCTTGCCCTCAACTACACACCTTGTCATGAAGATCTTATCTCTTTAGCTTTCCTCCAAGGGCATGGTTTTGGTTTGTAAAACCCTTCTCAACACTAAAGTTTGGCCATGAGTCTCAGGATCAACTTCCTCCATATCATTACTACATTTATCCTCATGCTCAATGTCATCTTGCTCCCCTTCTTCAATAGTTACATCTAGATAGGTTTCAGTAATCTCCCTTGCCTCTCTAACTGTGATGACTCTTGAACTAGGAAAATTTCGCTGCACATGACCATATCCTTGGCACTTGAAACACTTCCTTTTATCATCAGGAATTGATGAGAATTTTGTAGGAGTGATCACCCTCGGCTTATCTCCATCTTCAACCCTAGGCTTAGTGTTTTGTGCAAACACCACCTCTTTTTCCTTCTTAGATTTGTAACTTTTGAAGAAAGTCTTGGACTTTTTCAAGTGTGTTATTAGCCACTCACAGTTAATGTGTGGTACAGGAGGTTCAGTTTAATTAAAGGACACACATAAGTTTAATTTTGAATCACCTTAAGTTGAAGATAATTAAAATTGGCTTACTTGATTTGGTGCATGTCTTTATTTGATGTTGCATGAGAGTCATTACATTGTTAATCTGTTAAATCACGTAAATTGTAAGAGGACTTGCATCAATACTCTTGGAACGTATATACCTTGAGTATGAACAATGGGGGGAGTCGTATGGAACAGTGATCTATGACTTTTAATTGAGTACAAGACGTTGTACTCTTTTCTATTTTTAATGTGCTGGATATCCGTCACTTTATGTGACATAGTAATACCTTCTTGGAGTTGCTCTAAAGTTGGTGCCCAATAGGGCGATGATTTTTAAGGAGGAAGTCCGTTCGCTGCAGGATCCATAATTTTAAATATGATAATTTAAATAATTGAGTCCGTATACAGGTAAAAAGGTTGTCAAAGGCAAGTTGAGTGCATGTTTTATTTCGTATCGCTGTTGCATAGTCATTAGTAGTTATGTACTCAGCTTTGCTGACTGTTTGTTTTGTGTGCATGGCTTTGTCTTGGACTTGGCCCTATGATGACTCACTTATGGTGAGTAGTTGTCTAGTAAAAGAAAAGCTGCAGGTACAAGGGGGCATAAGTCATTTCATGATGGGCTGGAGTGACATCACTTGCTGTGTTTTGTAGCTTTACTTTACTTTCATTGCTTATGAAGACTAACATTTGTTTTGGATGTTTGGATTTCTAAAGACTTTTAATATTAGTTTTTGTTAGGTTTTAAGGGCCATTAATGTGGTTCCGAAGTGTAATAAGTTTAAAGTTGATTTCGAATTTGAGATTGTTTTGATGTTAGTTTTAAATTTTTTGGTTTTAAGACTTCCGCTGTAGTACTTTGATAAATGCCTTAGCTGTTATCACGGTGGCGGTAATACTTTATTTTTTCCACATTTAGAAGTTTTAATAAATATAATTCTCATTAATTTAATATATTTTCCGGAAAAATAAGAAGTAAGAAATTAGGAAATTACATGGTGTTACAAAGTGGTTACCAGAGCTTAGATTTTGAAATAAAATGAATTTTGTTTTTGGGGGTACCCTAAGTTTTATTTTTGGAAAGAGGAATTTCTTAAATTGAAAGCTTTTTGAAAATAGAATTTTTTCTAAAAATAGTAATTTCCGATAATGGAAAGTTTCGAAAAATAAATTATGTGTGCAGGTATGCAAGGAATTCACGGATGCATTATGTGTTATTGCTTTAATACCATGTGGTGAGCTTAGGTAGGAAGTTTGGGCATGTAGGATAGACTCTGTTTCTGTTCTTTCATGTATTAAAGCTCATGTTTAAGGTGATGCTTATGTGAATAGTTGGGTGTAAAGAAAATTGTATGTTAGCCACAAGACCTCTCTTTTTGCAGAACTGTTAGTTTGTTTTGTTTCGTTTTGGGAAGGATGGACCATTTGTCTTAAGTTTTGTGCAGGATGACACATAGTATGCCTAGTAAATATACTCAAATAGGAACATTGGAGAAGAAAGACTACGCAAGTCCGCGTCAATATGTGTGGAAGATACGGTTCTGCTGTTGGTACATGAGTACTGTGTTGTNATTGGTACATGAGTACGGTGTTGTAGTTACCACAATGGGATCAGCCTGACCATGTAGCAGCTTTGATTGTTAGGTGTTTACCCGACTGTTCACCCTACTTAGAAATTAAGGCGAAGTTTAGTGATTTCCATTATCTTGGAGGCCTTCCAAACTATTCTAAGTATAAGGATGTTGTTCAGTGGGGTTGTGATTAGAGGTTCTTGGAGGGGTATATTGCTAAGAAGGAACAAGAGTACCAACAAATGAATGCAAATGAGGAGACCCTGCCCGTATCAAGCCCAGAGGGTAGCCGAGGAAGTGAAGACCAAATGGTAGAGGAGACTCCTACGGGTTCGAAGGCTGAAGAGTCAAAGGATAATTCTTGTTATGAAATTGAGAACCCAGACCCAGTAATCCTGGTATATGTTGACTTGGTAACGGAATCTGAAGAAGAGAAAGACGAATCACATCCTGAGGAGGACATGGAAGGAGAAAAAGAAGAAACAGATGAAGAAATGGAGGATGACACTAAGAATGACCCGGAGTTCATACCAAGGAAATATGTCATGTCAAGAGACAAGAAAGATAATGTTAATGTGTAGAGACTTTGTTTAGATATAGTTAACTATTGATGTTTAATGTTTCTAACGTTTAGTTGAACAGTTTAAGTTATTGTTTACATTAGTTTGAATAGGTGGTAGTGAGCCATAAGAAATAATGAGAAAAGTTGAGTTATAAATTTATTTTATGATTTAAAGCCTCAAGTAGAATAGAACCAAGGGAATAATTTTTATTTCTTATATGCTTTATTCTTATTTTAATGGTTGTGTAAACAATCAAGACAAAGTGAATCATTCGCTCTAAAAGAATGAAATTTCTTTTATGAGATGAAATGAGAAAGTGTTTTATCATTTGAGTCTATGTTGTCCTAACTTTCAGTTAGACTTAATTTAATATAAAGGTTTTTTCCTCTACTGGAGAAATAGAATGGTTGAACATAACAACAATCAGCTGAATGAAGTAGCGAGGCAATTAGCTACTGTAGCTGAACAGTTAGCTGCCAGAGGAAATGGAAATGGTAGTGACCCTGCTGGGGAACTCTTCAACAAAATTTCTCAAAGCAAGCCACCCACTTACCTAGGAGAGCACAATCCAATTGTTCTAGAGGGATGGTTGAGAGAGTTTAATAAGTTGTTTGGGGCAGTTGAGTGTTCAGAGGGACTTAAAGTGAACCATGTTGTATACTATCATAGAAGAGAAGCTGATTTATGGTGGTCACAGAATGAGGCTGTAATAAGGGCTTTACTAGGGTTTAACGCGGAAATGTTTTAGGAGCAGATTCGTAATAAGGTCGACCCTCTGTTTCTTCAAAAACAGAAGGCTGATGAGTTTCTAGAACTTAAGATGGGGAGTATGTCTGGTACTGAGTACTACTCTAAGTTTATAGAATTGTCTAGGTTTGCTCCTGAGGCTATAGCAACTGAGAGGTTGAAGGCTAGTCGTTTTGAGAGAGGGTACCCTTATATATACAGTCAAAACTAGCTGGACAGATCTTCGAATCTTTAGATGACTTATATGGTAGAGCTGCAAAATTGTATGCCTTAGACTAAAAGAAGGAGGTACAGAAGGAAAGCGAGATGAGGGAGAAAAGGGAGGATGATGGATGAAACTTCAACCAATAAGGGAATCATGGTGGATACAAGAGACCTCGTTTCAACAACAACTTCCAGGGTAATAGGGGAAACTTTGGGAAGCCTAATTTTGGAAATGGGAATAGGACTTAGGTGGCTAGTCAACAAGGGTGTGTGTACTTTTGCAAGAAGTGTCCCAACAATCACCCAGGAAAGGATTGTGCAGGAAACCCAGTGACTTGTCGGTTGTGTAACAAACATGGACACCGTGAGAGTGAGTGCTTCTCTAAGAACAAAGGAAAGGAGGGACAAAATTCTCAAACTAGGGGGAATTCAGCTAAGGGACAACAAAAGGGTTTTCAAGGAAATATGGGAGGAAAGGTGACATCTCAAACCGGAAGTAGGAATGGGAGTGGAAATGGAGGAGGACAAACTAAGACCTTGAACACTGGAAAGCTGAATATGATGGCTCGAAGTGAAGCGGATGCTAATGAGGATGTGATCACTGGTACTTTTTCTATTCACTCTGTTCCTGTTCCTGTTAAAGTTTTGTTTGATACTGGTGAAACGTACTCTTTTGTTTCAGCTAAACTCCTCGAAAAGTTAAAACCTGTGTTGGGAAAAGTAGGTGCTGTTGATATGTCAATAGTGTTACCCTTAGGACAACAAGTGCAACGTTCAAGGAGATGTCAAGATGTTCCTATTGAAATTAAGTGAGTGGAGTTTAAGGCTAACCTAATCGAGTTTGATCTAGGTGACTTAGAAGTGATCCTAGGGATGGATTGGTTGAGTAAACATAAGGCTAAGATTCTATGTGAACCACAAAAGATCTCGTTGATGAATAAGGGTAAGAAGGTGAGCTATTGGAGGGCAGGAAGACTGAAACACAACAGAATAGTGTCAGTAATGAGGTTTGCTAGGTTTGTGAAGAAAGGTTTTCCAATCTACCTTTTTAGTGTGAGAGATATAGATCATGTTGAGACTGCTAAACGTGAGGATATTAAAGTAGTGAGGGACTTTGTTGATGTGTTTCCGGGAATGCCACCGAAGCGAGAAATTGACTTTACCATAGACTTAGTCCCACGAAAAACACCAAATTGCAAAGCACCCTATAGGATGACACCTGTAGAAATGAGTGAGTTGAAGGAACAGTTACAGGATCTGTTGGAAAAGGGTTACATTAGGCCTAGTGATTCACCTTGGGGAGCAGCAGTACTGTTTGTGAAGAAGAAAGATGGGAGTTTAAGGTTATGTATTGACTATAGGGAGCTGAACAAGGTGATGATGAAGAATAGGTATCCATTACCGAGAATTGATGACTTGTTTGATCAATTGAAAGGAGCTACTGTGTTTTCGAAAAATGACTTGAGGTCAGGATACTATCAATTGAGTATTGCTAATGAGGACGTACCAAACACTGCTTTTCGCACTAGGTATGGACACTATGAGTTCACTGTTATACCTTTTTGGTTAACCAATGCGCTAGTAATTTCTATGGATCTAATGAACAGAATCTTCCAACGGTTTTTAGGCAACTTTGTGGTCGTTTTCATTGATGACATTTTGGTGTATTCTAAGAGTAAGGAAGAACATGTGGAACATTTGAGGACAATCTTGATGACATTAAGGGGAAATGAGTTATACACTAAGTTCTCAAAATGTGAGCTTTGGTTGGAGAAAGTAGCATTCTTGGGGCATATTGTGTCTGAAAAGGGAGTTGAAGTAGACCCAGCTAAAATTGAAGCAGTTAAAGAATGGCCTACACCGAAGAATGTGATGGATGTACGAAGTTTCTTAGGGCTAGCAGGTTACTATAGGAGGTTTGTGAAAGAATTTTCGAGGATTGCTAAACCCATGACTTCGTTAATGAAGAAAGACTGTAAATTTGAGTGGAATAATAAGTGCGAAGAGACATTTCAGACCTTGAAAGAGCGTTTGACTACAACTCCAGTGCTGACCTTGCCAGATGGGAGTGACTCTTATGATATGTATAGTGATGTGATATGTGTGGTTTTTATGGTGTTTTGCTCCCTTGTTTCGGGACAATTTTATGCCTAAGAGTTGTGTTTTGGCTTGATTTTACCTCATTTGGTGTTCTTTGGCTAATTTGAAGTGTTTCGCCAAGTTTGTTTGATTTCCGACGATTTCAAAGCTTTTTGGTTTGATTTTATCATTTGTGGTTGTTATGGTCGGTTTTGGTGTGTTTTGTATTGTTAGAAGCACGAAAACCAAGGTTTGGAACGAAGCTTGGACGGAGCGAGAATGACATGTGCATGGGAATGCGTGCCAAAGAGTTATGGAAACAAGCCATGAAGAAGCTATGAAGAATTAAGAAGAAAAGAAAACAAAAAGCAATTCTGGAGCCTCTATGCGCCCGCATTTTAATTAGAAGTAGTCTTCACTGGGCTTCTGGAGGGCTGATGCGGGCGCACAAAATTGCCATGCGTCCGCATCAGCGGTTTTCCGGAAATTTTGTTTCTTTTATTTTTTTTCGTGCTTTGACTTTGTAAACCGAATTTGTGGGGTATTAAGGCACGACTTCCTAGGCAAAAAAACACTTTATGCTTTTCATAATTTAGAATTGCTCTTTGAGGGTTTAATTAAGCACTTTTTCTCTCTCAAAAAGTAGATTAGGAATTAGGGTTTGTTCTCAACATTATATCAATTCAAATTTCTTCAATTTGGTAATCCCTTTTACTTTTATTCTTTTTGCTTAGTTTAATTTATGCTGTTTAGTTTCATTAGTTTAATTAATTTAGTTTATTTGTTGATGTTAATTAGTTTAATTGTTAATTATTTCATGAATTTAATTATGAATTCTATGATTATGATTGCTTTGATTTTCATGTTCATGAGTGAATCGTTAATTTTCTAGTGTTAGGGAAACCTTGAATAATTCATGGACTAATTAACCTAGATTGTTTCGATTTTGCAATTAGCAGTCAAATTCCTATTATTGGCTTGTTTGTTTACAATTAAATTGTGCGCAGATTTAGTTGTAATTTTGGTAATTGTCGAATTTGATGCCGAGAGGTAAAAATACCACAATAAGACCACTGAATAATAGGCAGAATTAGTCTAGGCATGAGCAAGAGCCGCTAGATGAGTTTTGAGGGAGTCTAAGTTCGAAAGAATTAGTGAGCCCTAATTTCACGATAATTGTGAGATTGAACGTTCTTTGTTAGTGAATCCATTGGTTGTTCTTGGTGACCTGAATGACCCTAGGCTTAAATTATTGGTTTTAATCACCGTCATTTCCCGTAGTTAATTAGTAGTCAATTAGTTATTCAACATTTCTCAACCAAGGCCCTTTACACGGTTTAAGCCTTTTAGAACTAATAGAGTTTAATTGCTTCCCTGAGGATTCGATCCCTACTTCCCTAGATACATTAGTTAGAGTTGTCTGGATATTTTTGATAGGTGTGCGATAGCCTCATCACAATGCTTCGAAAAATGGTTTGGGATGTGTAATAATGCAAAATAGAAAGGTGATATCTTATGTTTCAAGGCAATTGAAACCATATGAGGTTAACTACCCTACTCATGATCTAGAGTTAGCAGCAATAGTGTTTGCTTTGAAAATATGGAGACATTATTTGTATGGGTTGAAATGTAGGATATACATAGACCACAATAGTTTAAAGTACTTTTTCAATCAAAAGGATTTAAATATGATACAATGGAGATGGCTTGAGTTGATCAAGGATTATGACCTAGATATTTAATACCATGAAGGGAAAGTCAATGTGGTAGTCGATGCTCTAAGTTGTAAAACAAAACATGGAGTGAACACCTTGGTGGTTGCTAATGAGATATGTAAGGCCATAGAGAGATTGAGCGTGGAAATAGTGAAGGAGGGAGAGTTGGAAGGAATTCTTTGTAATCTTAGTATCCAACCAACAATACTCGATGAAATTAAGAAAAACAAGGAAGGAGATGTAAAACTAGGCATAATTAAGGAAAAGTTGAAAGCAGGAAAGCCTATGGATTTTAAGATTCATGAGGATAGAAATTTAAGGTATAAGGGAAGGTGGTGTGTACCACAGAAATGTGAGGATTTGAAGCGATGAATCATGGAAGAAGGTCATAATACCCCGTATTCAGTGCATCTTGGAGGTGATAAACTGTATAAGGATTTAAAGAAGATGTATTTGTGGCCTAGGATGAAGAGAGAAGTGGATGAATTTGTGAGTAAATGTCTTACTTGTCAAAAGGTTAACTTTGAGAATAAGATACCACAAAGAGAAGTCCAACCACTTGAAATACCAGGATGAAAATGGGATTGCATTTCAATGGACTTTGTAACTTGCTTGCAAAAGTCTAAGAATCAGAATGATACCATATGGGTAGTGGTAGATAGACTTACTAAATCAGCAGTGTTTATACCCATGAAAGAGACTTAGAAAATGGAACAACATGCAAAGGCTTACATAAAAATGTTGTGAGGCTACATGGAGTTCCAAAGGATATCGTGTCAGATAGGGATTCTAGGTTTCTTTCGAAATTCTGGAAAAGTGTTCAGGAGAACTTTGGTACAACATTGAAGATGAGTACCGCCTTCCATCTAGAAACTGATGGACAAACAGAGAGAACCATACAAACCTTGGAAGACATACTTAGGGCTTGTGTAATGGATTTTTAAGAGAATTGGGAGGATCACTTGGATCTCGTCGAGTTTTCATACAACAATAGTTACCATGCAAGTATTGGCATGGCACCTTTTGAGGCTTTGTATGGAAGGAAGTGTAGGAGCCCTTTGTGTTGGAACGACATAAGTGAGACAGTGATTCTAGGACCTCAATTAATAGAGGAGACCACCGAGAAAATTAGAGTAATACAAGCAAAGATCTAAGCAGCACAAGATACACAAAAGTCATATGCGGATCAAAAACGCCAAGAAGTTGTGTTTGAAGTTGGCGATAAGGTGTTACTTAAGGTATCACCAATTAAAGAGGTGATGAGGTTTGGAAAGAAAGGAAAGTTGAGCCCAAAGTACATAGAACGACCCTATGAGATCTTGCAAAGGGTTGGAAAGGTAGCTTACAAGTTAGCACTACCAATGGAGTTGAGCAAAGTTCACAATGTTTTTCATGTGTCTCAACTAAGGAAGTATGTGCTAGAGGAGTCACACGTGTTACAAACTTAAACAATAGAGTTAGACCAAAGCTTAACCTATGAAGAGAGGCCAATTAAAATCGTAGACAGTAAGGTCAGAGATACTCGTAGAAAGAGTGTCAAAATAGTGAAGGTGTTGTGGTCTAACCAAGAAACCGAAGAAGCTACTTGGGAAGCTGAAGATTTGATGAGAGAAAATACCCAGAGCTCTTTCAGGTTAGTAGTAGAGTTACGGGGACGTAACTCGACGTAACTCGATTCTTAAGGGGGATAGAAATTTTTTCGCGCATTTTACCCTCAATTTTGCAAGTTTTATGAGTTTCTATGACTTTTAAGTAAGAAGCTTATGTTTGTCTACAAAATTGTCAAGTAAGTGTCTAATGTCTATAACAACATAGTGTTTCAGTAAGAAAGTTTGAAGTAAAAGTTGTCTCTATTCAAATTCCAAACGCTAACCTACACAAAGTTCCGGGACAAAACTTCTTTTAAGGGGGGTAGACTCTAACACCCCACATTTTCATATATTTTAAGAAAGTATTTTTGTATTTTACTAGGATAATTTTAATATTTTTGTTGAAATTTAATCGTTTAATTTTAATATTTCTACTGAGAAAAAAAAATAATACACATGTCAATGGGCATATTAAATAAAAAGAAATTAATAATAATAAAATAAATAACAAGTTTTGGTTGAAAGTAATTATTTGTGTTCTTAAATAATATTTTTATGTTAAAAAATATTTTTAAAAACTTCTAAAATTAGAATTTTCAAAGGTTTCCTAATTTATTTTGAGGCAAGGGTCTAAAGGTAATTTCCACTTGTTAGGATTAGTATAGGCTTTTCCAAATCCTAATTTGGGGCCTATAAATACTTTTTAAAAACCAAAATTTTAGATTTTCTTCTCATAATAGTAATTAGGATTTTCAAGAATTTAGAAAAAAAAGAGTTTGAGTTTTCCGAAAAAAAAAAGGAAAAACAAAAACCTGCTGTTCAGAAAAACAGAAGAAGAAAAAATAGGTTTGGGGTTACCTCAGGATCCGTGCCATCACTGGACCCCACACCACCGCAGCAGCTGCGCCATCATGTTTTTATAAATTTAATCATGTTTTGATATAAGTATGAATTGTTTAAAGGCATGAATTAATTTTGTTATTCATGAAATTATATATTAGGGTTTGAAGAATTTATGAAGTTATGATTATATGAGTTTTTATGTTCTAAACTTTGATATTATGATCATAAATTATTGTTGGGTAAATTTATGATAATGTTATTAAGTTTAGATTGAATTTTAAGGGTTTTAAACTTAATTTATAAAGTTGTCCAAATTTTATAATCATGAATTTTATTTGAATAAATATTATGAACATGTTTTGGCATATGAAAAATTGTTCTAAAGTCTAGATTGATTTCATAAATATGTTAGTAGGTTGTAGAAGTGTTTTGGAATAAAATTATGATGTTTATATAGGTTTTCATGACTTTAAAGTTAGGAAAAAAATCTGAAATTCTTATGAAAACAAGTTAAATTAGGTTTTAAGTGTCCAAATTGTACTAGTATGATCACACATCAATTCTATATTGATATATATAATTTTTAGTATGTGTTATGAAGTCTAAAAGTGATTTTAAGCATGTTCAACATGCTGTCCAGAATATATAAATTTAATAATTAGGCTTTTAAGGTATGTAATTAGCATAAATTGATCATATAAATTAAGTAATGCATTGTATGATTGATTTATGTGGTTTTTGAAGTTTTTCAAGGAGTTTTGATAATTTCATATTCCTGTCCACTTTTCTAAAGTGGAAAAAAAATTATACTAAGGTTTTATAAAGCGTGAATAAGTCCCGAAAACTAAGTAGTGTTGCAATAAAACAGTTAAAGTGTAGTATGGAATTGAATAGAGACCACATAAGGAAGTTTTGGACAAAGTTTTCATTATAGAAGTTAGTTATAGTTGTTGTAGAAATTAGTCAACAAGGTTTTAATTTGTTTCGGTTTTTCCTTATGTAGGAGACTTTGGACTAGTCCACTTCTAGAAGTTGTGGCGGAGCACATTTATTTTGCAAGGTACGTAAGTACTAAAGACAAACACAGGAGTTAGAATACATGCTTGAACAATTCTTGATTACATGAAATGTTGTATGCTTGTTTTGAATCATGAATTTATGTGCATGGCAAGTTTATTAGTAGCATGTTCTTAAAGTATGACGGCATTCCATGTTAAATAGAAAGTTAAATTTTTATAAGCTTGAATTCGACTGTTATGATCAGTTTAATTTGGCCAATAGTTTATTGATCAAGGAAGAAAGTTATTTTTAAGTTGGTTAGTTACTTAATCAACAAGAAAGATAGTTGTGAATTTCTATTCACATGATTAAAAGCAGTTATGAGCAATTATTTTAGATATGTTGCCACTCACAATTTAATGTGTGGTACAGGAAGTTCAATTTAATTAAAGGACACACATAAGTTTAATCTTGAATCACCTTAAATTGAAGATAATTAAAATTGGCTTACTTGATTTGGTGCATGTCTTTATGTGATGCTTCATGAGAGTCATTACATTGTTAACCTGTTCAATCACATAAAGTGTAAGAAGACTTGCATCAAAACTCTTGGAACGTATATACCTTGACTATGAACAACGGGGGGAGTCGTATGGAACAGTAATATATGGCTTCTAATTGGAGTACAAGACGTTGTACTCTTTTCTATTTTTAATGCGCTGGATATCTGTCACTTTATGTGACATAGTAATACCTTCTTGGAGTTGCTGCCAACTTGGTGCCCAATAGGGCGATGATTTTTCAGGAGGAAACTCGTTCGATGCAAGATCCATGATTTTAAATATGATAATTTAAATAATTGAGTCCATGTACAGGTAAAATGGTTGTCAAAGGTAAGTTGAGTGCATGTTTCATTTCGTATTGCTGTTGCATAGTCTTTAGTAGTTATGTACTCAACTTTGCTGACTGTTTATTGTGTGCATGGCTTTGTCTTAGACTTGGCCCTACAATGACCCACTGATGGTGAGTAGTTTTATAGTAGAAGAAAAGCTGCAGGTACAAGGGGCATAAGTCATTTCATGATGCGCTGGAATGAGAGCGCTTGCCGTTTTTTTTGTAGCTTTACTTTACTTTAATTGCTTATGAAGACTAACATTTGTTTTGGATGTTTGGATTTCAAAAGACTTTTAATATTAGTTTTGGTTTGGTTTTAAGGGCCATTAATATGGTTCCGAAGTGTAATAAGTTTAAAGTTGATTTCCAATTTGAGATTGTTTTGAAGTTAGTTTTAAATTGTTTTGGTTTTAAGACTTTCACTGTAGTACTTTGATAAATGCCTTAGCCGTTATCACGGTGGCAATAATAGTTTGGTTTTTCCATATTTAGAAGTTTTAATAAATATAATTCTCATTAATTTAATATGTTTTCCGGAAAAATAAGAAGTAAGAAATTAGGAAATTCCAGGGTGTTAGAGTCTAACAATACTAGTAGGAGAACTGAAAAGCAGAATACAAAATTTAACAAAAGCACTAGCAATACTGCAATACCAATCGGACCAAATTATTTAACCTCATCAAAAGTAGACTTACACCAAACACAAGGAGCAAGCCATTCACATCCAAATTAGACTCCATAACTCACTCATTCATTATTTCGTTGCAATAAGTTTTCTTTTACATTCTAAGCTCCAGTTTGAGCAGATTATCACAAAACATCAGTTCTAGCCTACTGTCGTGACTGTTCAGATGCGAGGGAAAACATGATAAGTGAGTCCGAGAGTAAATGAGTGAGTGAGTTAGTGAGTGAACGAGGATGTGTGTGAGTGCATGAGCAATTGAGCTGATGATAAACTAAATGACTAACATAGTCACAAAACAACTGATGTGAGTGAATAAATAAATGAAGACCCGAGTGAATGACCAAGTAAGCAAACGATCAATTACATGACAGAGTGAATTACTAAGTGATTTAGCAACAGTGAATAAGAAAGTTAATGTTTTCGAAATAATTAATGTAAATTTTCTTATTCAACAAGAGTGATTTTGTTGATGTTACTAGAACTTTATTCACTCTTGCTAATGTTTCTAGAATTTTTGCAAGAGTTAATACAATAGTTAATGTTCCTATAGTGAATTTTAGCAAGTGATATATTTTGCTAATGGTTTAGTCATCTAATAAAATTCCATAAAACTAATTAAAATTCCGCAAAACTGATTAAAACAAAGCAAAATCAAAGATAGTTTTCAAGATGCCTCAACATACTTGAAGCCAAAAGCACAACCAAATGATGGAGGAAAATCCACAACAAAAGCCACCTGTTACAATAGAAGATATCTACAAAATAAATTCAAAAAGTATTGGGAACAACAATAGGTCTAGAAAACAGCACCAACACAAGAGTTGCAGCTAACGACAACAACACTAATAAGAGGGCTAATGAAACAACACTGATACAGAAGAAACAACTAACAACAGCAACACTTAAAAAACGTATAGCTGTTGGAAACAAAGACATAAAAACATTTAACATTAAACACGGAACAAAATATCCTTAGACACAAGCATCATTCACACTTGTACTATAAAATCAATTTAACAATTGGAAAGAGCGAGTGAATGAAAGTAATAAGTAAAGGTGCATGACTGAGCAAACATATATAGTGAATGAGGTATGAGCATGAGGGCCTGTTGAGTGTTATTGACTAACCAACTAGTAATACATTAAGGAGCTTTTAACTTTCTCCAACCTCCATAAATAATCTGCATCATCTATGTCTAGTCCTCTCTGTTAACAAAGCCTTGCATTAATATCAACATTTTGAGCTATAGCCACTGTTAAACCTTTATTATCCCACTTGAAATTGTCTAGTAACATATCAAGCTAGACTTGTCACATTCCCAATCAATAATTAAGGTTAATTAAGGTTTGGATACATCATCATTCTCAAAACCCACAAACAACACAAACTCAACTAATAATATTCATCATGCAATAAATCAAAAAATTAGGCAACAATAACTTGAAATTTTAGAATTATTAAGCTGGAAATCAAGCAAAAACCTTTAAATTCAAGTATCAATAATCTAAATAACTAAACACAAACTAAACAAAAAGAAGCCAAGAAATTCGAGTAACAAAACCTACGAACCCTAACTCGGACTCCAAAATCTACGAACCCTAACCCTAGTGAATCTCAAATTTAATCAATCAAATTAGAAAAGTAAAAAATAAAAAAACAGAAATTAGGGTTTTCATTTACCAACCTGTAGATCTATACGACTATACCAAAATGAGAACAACAACTTGTAATCCAATTTTACCAAAGTTGAAATTAGTGATTTGATAACCTGCACAAAAACTACAATCAATTAAACATTATTCGAATTTCAAAGAACAACCACAAAAACGAAAATTCTAAAAAACTACCTAAAATGAATTACCTAGCTCTGAATTTGAACCCTAAATTCGAATTTGTGATATTCAATTTGAGGATTTTGAAGTTGGGATGAAAACAAACAGTGGAATCCAAATCTTGTCACTCGGTTAAAGAGCTTCGAATTTAGGATTTGGGGTTTTCAGTTTAGAGTTTTTTCTATTATACTTTTCGATTTAGGGTTTCAAACGGTAGGGTTTTGATTTGTTGCGTTGAAAGGGGTTTCATGGGTATTTCTGCTAGTGTAGTTGGCGGTGTTGGTAGCAAAGTGAGAGTGTAGATTGAAGAGTGAGATGAGAGATCAGAGAGTAAAAGGTGAGAGAAGATAATAGGAAGAGAATGAGATGCAATGTATTAATTTTTCTCTCAAATGAAAAATTATTTAACAGTATCGTGTTTTGTTCAAAGCGATAGTAATGGGAAAGTGAGTTTTTTTTTTTTTTTTTAATGAAGCAGTATGCATAAGTATCATTTGTTTGCAAAAACGATACTAATGTGATCATATTGGTGTCGTTTATCTGCAAAAATGATTCTAATGGAAACGTATTAGTGTCGTTTTTGGAAAAAATGAAACAAATATAAACCCATTAGTATCGTTTTTGCAAACAAATGATACTAATAATACTTATTAGTATCATTTGTTGTGAAAACGATACTAAAGAGGCGATAACAATCGTCACTTTTCCAGTTGTAGAACACGGTAGCGACTTCTCTACTTGGGTTTTAAGTTTGTAGACTCACTCCATAAGCCAAGCGTACTCACACTAGGCAAACAACTAAAGACATTCGATGTCCGTAAAAAGGGCACGTGGGCTCCCAAAGCCCCGGGTCCTATAGCTTAGCAACTTCATTGGGGAGATTCCCTTAATTTTAAGGGAGAGTGGACGAAACTGAAAAAGTCTCGTAATCCCATAATTATAATATTGAATTTGTTTGTTAGGCATAATGCATGCAATTCCCACTTGAGGGTTCTTGCTTTAGGATCCAAGTCTCTTAAAGTATGTTCTATACTTGAGACACCCCTTGGGGACCGACGTTGAAGATGGTTAGCTGCTATGGCCACTCCTTAATCGAAGGTTATCCCAAACCATGATGCGTGAATCATAATAAATGTCCCAATTGGATCACCACTAAGTTGTGATGTGGATAGTTGGACACAACTTAATCATGGTAGCGTTTCGGACAACATAAGCCTTAGTTATTGTCACCCCTTTGAACCTTTGTTAGGTTATGACTTGTCCTCATGAGCAAGTGTGTTATGTGCGACATGCCACATGTTTTTCTTGTTTGTATGAATGTTCTAAGGGAAACTAGCTTTCTCATAACCGCTTTCACCTAGAGAGTCGTATGTAGACCATGGTTGCTTATTGTATAGACCAAAAGTTGCATGTAGAATCACGTAGGTTATCCACGTTGTAAAAAGTATCTTCATCATCCAAAAATAATAAAATAAAAAAATCAAGAGATGATGAGATACTATGCATCATCTACTCATATAGAGTTAAGAAGCAACCATGATAGGCCTTGCATGTCCTAAAAGTCGAGTCGTCGATACAAGTGAAAGTTCTAAAATTTCAATATCGCAAGATAGGTCGTGCACGAGCAAGAGCACGACAAACAAACCCTCTCGGTGGGACTACAGAATGTGGTACAAGACTAGTTCAAAGAGACAGTCCGGTTTGTGATCCACTAGAGTCACCACAAATCGGATTCAACAACGGGTGACTAAGATCTCACAAACAAGGTTGACGAAGTGATCGCCAACTTGGCTCAATTGACCCATGATTTTGGATCCATGTCAAACAAGGTGAATAGCCTCGAGAACATTAAGTACACCCTCAGAGACATGGAAAAGTGGAAAAAGGGTTTAAGATCAAGATGCTTACTTTGACCCCATAAAACTCGATCAAAACTTGATCGACACCTTGCCAGAAAAGTTCTCCATTGTTGAAATTCCAAAGTTTAAACCCACTGATAAACCTATGTACTTCCTAAGGGGTTTTATGTTCGACATGGATTGAAGAAAATCAATCCAAAGCTCTACCGAAGGATCTTCCCCATGACTCTCGAGCCAATATGCCAAAAATGGTTCTTTTCACTTCCGGACAAGGATACTGCAACTTGGGAAGACATAGCCGATGCCTTCATTGTTGAGTTCCTAGCTTGTGTTTTGAATGATGACAAACTGCTTTAAACTATCATATTGTATGCAAGTTTCTGTTTGCATGTGCAGGCATGTCCGACCATAGAATCAACCAATCGATCGATCTTTTGCAAAGGAAACTTTTCTTTTGGACAAGCCTTGTTTAAGTCTGTGTAATCGACACACTTTCTTATCGTCTGGTTGCGTTTTGGCACCAAGACAACATTTGCCACCCAATCAGGATATTGACATGGACGGAGGAATCCTACTTCCAATAACTTCTTTACTTCTTAATCTGCAGCTTTGTTGCGAACTTCACCAACATTTCTTTTCTTTTGCCTGAAAGGCTTCATTGCAGGCTTAACATTGAGCTTATGTACAGCTACCTCGGGACCGATTCACGGCATTTCTTCAACTTCAAATGCAAAAATGTTTCTGTATTGTCTAAGTAGTGCTCAAATCTCTACCCCAACATGTTCGTCAGGTGCTTGTCCAATTTTCACGGTGCTATCAGGCTTTGACTCATCCAACATAAAGTCTTCAAGTTCTCCTCCAGCTTGAGGTCGAGGGGCTTGGTTAAGACTAAGAATAGCCATCACTCTATCTTTGGGTGCTTCATCTAACTTCCTTTTCTTACTTGGTTCCCCCATGTCACTAGACCAAGCTTCAGCTTTTAGTGTGGTAACATAGCATTCTCTGGCCAACTGTTGATCTCCATGAATAGTTCCTACAGTTCCATTGTTACACTCATACTTCATGAGCATTAGATGACTAATAATGATTTCCCTAATAGTATTTAGATTTTGGTCTTCCAAGAATCACATTATAAGCTTGAAGTTATTTTACCATAAGAAACTTGACGAACATGTTCCGAGCACAATCCTTATCTCCCATTCGAACTGGCAAGGTTACGTTTCCTAATGGGTTGATAATTTCTCCTCCAAACCCAATGATGGGATGGTGGATAGGCTCTAGCTTTGATAAGTCATATTTCAACTTTCTCAAACAACTGTAACTGATTTTGTCGGATGAACTTCCTGTATCAACAAGTATTCGCTTTACCTTTATGTTTGCTACTTTCAGCTCTATTACCACGGGATCATCATGAGGTGTTCGAACCTTGCCCCGATCTCTGTCGCTGATTATCACCTCAGGGAATTTAGTTTTGGCATCTGCCCCTGTCTTAAGAGACGATTCTCAAACTAGGCTTCGAACATTTTCCTTGCTACCCTTCAAGGTAGGTCCTCCCATTGCAAACCCACCCGAGATTACGTAAATAACAACCTTGTCCATATCTTAATCCTCATTTGGCACTTCATTTTTGGAATTTGACTTGTGCTTTGCGCTCTTAGAGGAGGATTTGATTAGATGCTGACTAATCTTCCCTTTGGCAGCAAGAGTCTCAACAATTCTTCGAAGATTTAAGCAATCATTGGTATGATGCCCTACATCTTTATGAAACTAGAAATATTTACTTGAATCCCGATCCTCCTTTGGGCTTCTCAAAGGGGGTATATCATCAATATCAACTTTCCCTCGAATTTCCTTAAAAACTGAATGGAGATGCTTAGTGAATTCAAACTTTAGCGTATCATTCACCTTCCATTTTCGGTTTTGAGAGTTTCCTTTATTTGATGAGCCAGCCATCCATGTGGCATGTCTCTTTTGATCTTTGTTTTTTGAACCATGATCATTCTACTTATCTCCTTTCTTCTCCTTGCGGGTTGAAGCACAAAGATCCTGTGCATGGATGAAGCATTCTGCCTCCTCCAAAATCCCCTTCAAGGTCTTACAGTTTGTTCTTACTACATCAAACGTAAAAGTTCCATCACGGAGCCCTCTGAAGAAGCTATCAAAGGCAACTCCTTCAGAGAGGTTAGGTATCTGCAATGATTCAAGATTGAATCATTGAACATAGCTTCTCAAAGATTCTTTTTTTTCCTTGGCACTATTTTTGCTAAGTGCATACTAGTCTTATTCTCTCACATGTTGGCCATGAAAATGATGTCCAAAGGTTGTACTCAGTTCATGAAAACTGTTGATAGACTGATCAGGTAGGCTGTTGAACCACTTCTTCGCTATTATCTTAAGCGTTGCGCAGAAATGGCAGCACCAGGTTGCATCATCCAAACCTCAAAAATACATCAAGTGTTTGTATGTTGCTAAGTGTTCTTCTGGATCAGTTGTTCCACCAGATTCTTCTACATTAGGCATTTGAAATTTAACTGGGCGAGGTGCCATCATGATTGGTGCAGAAAAGGGGGTCTTCCAATTCAAATACATGGAGCCCATCTTGTCTCCAATGATCCCATAGGATCATTAGTCACCTGTTTGGCCATGTAAAGCTCCTTAGCTCTTACTTTGTTCTCCTAGTATTTGATCGTCTGTTCCCTTCTGGCCTGATCCGCTTTTTCAGGTTTCTTCTTCTCGATTTTATATCTCATATTCTTTTCATCATCATGCTTATCTGACTCAAAAGTAAAGTGGTGTGAATCAGACATCTCTTTGGTTGCGGATGAACCCAACGAGTCAGAGCGACTCTGTTCTCGCTGGGCTCGTTTGGAGTTCAGGTATTCCCTTGCATCTTTTGTAGATACCCTTTTTTCGTTAAGAACCTCTCTAGTATCTTTGCTTGAAGTCCTTTTAGCCTCAAGATACTCTCAAGCATCATGAGCTAATGAGTTCTTGCATTCGTTGAATTCTCTAGCGTAAGACTTCGTCCTACTTGCTTCAGTATACCCTTTTGCCACCTCTCGTTTATGTTTAAACTTAGGAGTGACAGGATACTTCTTGAGTGTACCCCAATGTGTTTTAAGTGTAGTTCTTTCCTTCTTAGTTCTCTCAACTTTCTCTTGGAAAGTGAGTCTCCCTTCACCTTGATCTTCCTCATTCAGCTTACCCTTAAGCTTCCCCTTTCGGGGATCAACCTCCTCAAGTGTTCTCTTGGAGGAATGCTCCTGTAGAGCATCCACAAAGGAGTCCTTGAGACCTTCCAAGATACCCTTAAGCTGACCCATAGTCACGGGTTGATCCTCCATGGCCTTCCCCTTTAGTGAACTAATTCCTTGTCCGGTTTCATAGTTTCCGGATTAATCAAGGTACCGAGTCTCGTCTTCGGTCGGATGTGAACTACCTGTCATCCTCTTGTGCCCTCCCCTCAGACGGTGCCAAATGATGTAGAATGAGCTTCTAGATGGGTCCCTTTAACTGATTATGCGGAGAGAGAACTAGAGGACTACATGTCAGATGGACAGTTATGGGCTTGTTCACTCCTCGTTGTTTGTGCCTCGGATCCTGCAAAATAAGGGAACAAAATCCTTGTAGGATTTTTCCCCCTCCGATGCTTAAGTAAGTATTTGTAAGAAGATTAAGGTTAAATGACCATAATTAACAACTAACTAATCTAGAGAGAAGTTAGAAAGAGAAGTTCTCAATATATGATGTAAGAATAGAATGAAATTGAATGCCTCCAATGTTGATTTCAAGCCCTATTTATAGGCTTTTCACCTTGGTGGCTTGTTGTAATTCCCCACATATTCACGTATTTTAAGGAAGTATTTTTGTATTTTATTCGTATAATTTTAATATTTTTATTGAAAAATTATGTTCAATAGGAATATTATATGAGAAGAAAATAATAATAAAATAAATAAATAATAATAAATATTAAGTTTTAATTAAAAATAACTATTTGTGGTTATAAATAATATTTTATGTTTATAAAATATTTTAAAAGGCTTCTAAAAATAGTATTTTCAAGAGTTTCCTAATTTATTTTGAGGCAACGGCCTAAAGGTAATTTCCACTTAGGATAAATATGGGCTTTTTCAAATCCTACTTTGGGGCCAATAAATACCTTGTAAAACCCAAATTTTCATATTTTACTCATCATAGTTTTCATTAGGATTCCAAAAATCTAGAGAGGGAAGAGAGAGAAAAAAATGGAGAGGAATTTCCGGGAAAAAAATTTAGTTAGGTTTTCGAAAAAAAAAGAGAGGAAGATCGTTTTTCATGGGAGTCGTGCCTCGAGATCCGTGCCTCGCACCACCGCCGACCACCTCGCACTCCTCCCCTTGCTTGGTATATTTTCGGACCTTTAAAAAAAGATTTCTCCTTCTCTCTTTTTTTGATTCAATCTTGCAAATTCATGTTCATAATAATGTTTAATCATGATTTTATAAGTTTGAATCATGTTTTAATAAAGTTGTGATTTGTTTTAAGGCATGAATTAATTTGTTGTTCATGAAATTTTAGATTAGGGTTTATAAAGTATGAAAGTTTTGGTTTTTATGAGTTTTTATGATTTAAACTTCAATATTATGATCATGAATTATTGTTGTGTGAATTTATGATGATTTTATGAAGTTAAGATTAATTTTTAAAGGTCTTGAATATAAAATAAATTGACGTCCAAATTTTGTAGTCATGAAATTCAATAGGATAAATATTATGAACATGTTTTGGCTTATGAAAAATAATTCTAAAGTGTAGATTAGTTTCATGATTATGTTAGTTGATTATAGAATAGTTTGCCCATGAATTTATGACGTTTTTATGAGTTTTTCATGACTTTAAAGTTAATAAATAAATCTGAAATTTTAATAAAAATAAGTTAAAGTAAGTTTTAAGTGCTCATATTGTGCTAGTATGATCACATATTAATTCAATGAGGTTACATATAATTTTAAATATGTTTTATGAAGTTTAAAAGTGATTTTAAGCATGTTTAACATGTTGTCCACATTTTATAAAGGGAATAATTAGGCTTTTAAAGTATGTAATTAGCATGAATTGAGCATATAAATTAAGCAATACATTGTATGAGTGATTTATGTTGTTTATGATGTTTTTCAAGGAATTTTGGTAATTTTAAATTGTTGTCCACTTTTCTAAAGTGGCATAAATTTTTTTATTGAGGTTTTATAAAGCATAAGTAAGTCCCGAAAACCAAGTAATCATACAATAGAAAATTAAAGTGTAGTATGGAATTGAATAGAGACCATATAGGGAATGTTTTGGACAAGTTTCTAATATAGAAGTTAGTTTAGGTTGTTGTAGAACTTAGTCCACAAGGTTTTAATTTAATTTCGGTTTTCTTTATGTAGGAGACTTTGATCTAGTCCACTTTTAGAAGTTGTGGCGGAGCACCACTATTTTACAAGGTACGTAAGTACTAAAGACAAACATAAGAATTAGAATTCATGCTTGGATTATCCTCTTCGTTATAAAATATTGTTATGCTTGTTTGAATCATGAATTTATGTGCATGACAAGTTTTATTAGAAGCATGATTTTATATTATGTCGACATTCCATGTTAAATAGCAATTCAAATTTTATAAGATTGAATTGGAATGTTATGATCAGTTCAATTTGGCCAAAAGTTTATAAATAGAGAAGGAAGGTATTTTAAAGTTGGTTAGTTACTTAAACAACAAGAAAGGTAGTTGTGAATTTTTATTCACATGATTAAAAGGAATTATGAGCAATTACTTTATACATGTTGCCAGTCACAGTTTAATGTGTGGTCAAGGAGGAAGTAAATATTTAGCTACTCACTGTTAATGTGTGGTAAAGGAAGTTCAGTTTAATTAAAGGACACACATGAGATTAATTTTGAATCACCTTAAATTGAAGATAATTAATATGGCTTGCTTAATGTGATGCATGTTTTTATGGGCTGTTGCATGTGAGTCACAACATTGTTAAACCAGTTAATCACGTAAAGTGTAAGAGGATTTGCATCAAAACTCTTGGAACGTATATACCATTAGTATGAACAATGGAGGGAGTCGTATGGAAGAGTGATCTATAACTTCTAATTGGAGTACAAGACGTTGTAGTCTTTTATATTTATAATAAGCTGGAACTCCGTCACTTTATGTGACATAGTATTACCTTCTTGGAGTTGGTGCCAATAGGGCAATTTTTAAGGAGGAAACCTGTTCGATGCAGAATCCAAAAGTTTAAACTTAATAATTAATTTTTGTTGAGTCTATGCACAGGTGAAAGGTTGTCAAAAGTAAGTTGAGTGTATGTCTTATTTCTTATTGCTTTGTTGCATGGTCTTTAGTAGTTATGTACTCATCTTTGCTAACTATTTGTTTTGTGTAGATGGCTTTGACTTGGACTTGGCCCTACAATGACCCACTTGTTGGTGAGTAGTTGTCTAGTATAAGAAAAGCTACAGGTACAAGTGGGCATATGACATATCATGACGGGCTGGGGTGAGAGCGCTTGTTGTGTTTTGTAGCTTTATTTATATTGCTTATGCAGTACTAACGTTTATTTGAATGATGTTTTATTTTTAAAGATTCTAGTTTTGGTTTTTAAGGGCCGTTAATATGGTTCCGAAGTGTAATAAAGTTTTAAGTTGATTTTTATTTTGGATGTGGGTTTAAATTTGGTTTGAGATTGTTTTGAAGTTTAGTTTGAAATTGGTTTTTGGTTTTTAGTCTTCCG
This sequence comes from Suaeda aralocaspica, assembly GCA_016808085.1. Taxonomy (NCBI): domain Eukaryota; kingdom Viridiplantae; phylum Streptophyta; class Magnoliopsida; order Caryophyllales; family Amaranthaceae; genus Suaeda; species Suaeda aralocaspica. The sequence goes on from PYUH01000831.1 coordinate 456,544, forward strand.
CTGTAATACTTTGATAAATGCCTTAGCCGTTATCATGGTGGCGGTAATACTTTGGTGTTTCCTTATTTAGAATTTTTAATAAATATAGTCCTTAATATTTATAATATTATTTCCGGAAAAGTATACAGTAGGAAGTTAGGAAATTCTCAGAGTGTTACACTTGCCAATCATTTCATGATATTTGTCGTGATATGATTGGTCTTACTTATCTTTGTAGCCTCATGGGCCTTTTTGTTGGGCCACTTAAGCTCAATCTTTCCATTCTTCTATAACGAATAGAGAAGTGACAAGTGTCGCTTCAACACTCATTTCTTCAATTTGCTTAGATTGACATGTGGTCTAATGAAATTATGACACGTAGTCATGTGAGACCCACCAATAGTAGGTCCCCTGCTGCCACATGGTAGTGCACAGTTGGCATTTTAAGCAGGTGAGTGGACACGTGGTCCATGCAATGAGCGACAAGTGGCATTCCTTTGTATTGCCACATCAGTATAGACCAAAAGTTGCATGTGGAACCACGTAGGTTATTCACGTTGTAAAATGTATCCTCATCATCCGAAAATAATAAATAAAATAAATCAATAGATGATGAGATCCTTGCAGCATGCATTCATATACAGTTAAGAAGGAACCATGATAAGCCTTGCATGTCCTAAAAGTCAAGTCGTCGAAACAAGTAAGAGTTCTAACAGTTCAATATCGAAGGACAGGTCGTGCACGAGCTCGACAAACAAATTTTCTCGGTGGGAATATAGAACGTGGTACAAGATTACTTCGAAGAGACACTCCGGTCTCTGATCCACTAGAGACACCACAATCGGATTCAACAATGGGTGACTAGGATCTCGTGAACAAGGTCGACAAATTGATCGCCAACTTGGCTCAATTGACCCAAGATTTTGGATCCATGTCAAACAAGGCGAATAGCCTCGAGAACATTAAGTACACCCTCTGAGACATGGAAATGTGGCAAAAAGGGTTAACAATCAAGATGCTTACTTTGACCCCACAAACCTCGATCAAAACTTGATCGACATCTTGCCAGAAAAGTTCTCCATTGTTGAACTTCCAAAATTCAAACCCACCGACAACCCTAAGTACTTCCTAAGGGGTTTTAAGTTCTACATGGATTGAAGAAGATCAACCCAAGGATCTTTCCCATGACCCTCGAGCTTGTATGCCAAAAATGGTTCTTTTCACTTACGGACAAGGATACCGCAACTTGAGAAGACGTAGTCGATGCCTTCATGACTCGCTAAAAAGGCAATACTCAAGCTAGTACATCTCAAAGCGAACTTGAAATCCTCAAACAAGGGGAAAAAGAAGGAATTTCTACTTATCTCTCTCGATGGAGGGAGACTGCCGCACAAATAGTGACCACACCACTGAAAAAAGAGTATGTAAAGATCTTTATTGCTAACTTGCTCCCGATGTACAAGAATCATCTCAAGTACTTAGGCCTAGACACCTTTGGAAAGGTCTATCACATTGGGAATGAAATCGAGAATGACCTCAACAAGCAAGGTAGAAAGAAGCTTAATATTCAATCAAATCCACTTGCTCTCCTTATGATTGAAGTAGACAATTCCTTCTTTGATCCAATTACTCTAATCACATCTACCGAACGAATTGTCCCCAAAGATATCATTTCCAACAATGGGGCTACACCAAAGATCTTTTAAGAAGGAGAAAAGACTTCTAGCGATCTACTTCCATCCAAAGATCCACTTTCATGTGACTGTTGGAAAAGGGTTCAAATTGAAAAGATTAAGACAAGATGGGATGAGCCTATCAACAATCCGAAATGCTACTTTCGTCTTTGTAAATGGCATTTCAACGAACCCGAGGTCCTTGAGCTACCTACCCCCATGATCATCAAGCTTCCCATAGTTTTCATAGAAGACATTTGGGAGAGGCTTGATATTAAGAGCCTCAGAATGAGTTTGATGGCCAATAGATACTGGAATACGAACATCAACGAAATGGTGCACAACCCCTCTATTTGGGAAAGACGCATCAAGTACCATTGACATAGCGAAGAGCCCTTCCCATTGGTTCCACCCATTCCACAGTATCCACCTGCCTCTAGGATAGATGAGGGTTTTGTATCTCAAAGAATGGGAAGAGTACAAGCGATTACGCCATAAGTTTGCGGGCAACATGGTCTTCTCTGTCAATGCGGTTGGGAAAGATGAACCATCTTTCGACCCCCTTAATTTGACCACTCCTATAGGTCGACCCGCCTTGCAAAGAGTCATCTCCTCTATTCCCTTGGAAATTAATGGAATATGGGAAAGCGATGACGAAGATATATATGTCAGAGATGGAGTTTAATCCATCTATCATAGTCTCATAAACGAAGACGATGACATCGCCGAAATTCTTAATCCCTTGTCACCTCTTAAAGACAATAAAATTCAAGTTCTCACTCGAGTCGGACGCTTCATGTAACATCCTGGAATTTCCCAACTTTCTTTAGATTTTTCGGAAAACATAATATAAATAATAAAGAATAATATTGATTTAAACTCCTAAATAACTAGGAAAACCAAAGCATTACCGCCACCGTGATAACGGCTAACCCATTAATCAAAGTACTACAGCAGAAGTCTTTAAAACCAAAACAACTTTAAAACTCAACTTCCAAAAATAATCTCAAAACTAAAACCAAACGAAAACCAACAGAAAATCAACTCAAAACTTTATTACACTTCAGAACCATATTAACGGCGCTTCAAAACCAAAACCTTAAACTTCGGAAATAAAAATAACATCCAACAATAGTTGGATAAATCCATAAGCAAATAAATTAAGAAACTACGAAGACTATAATGCAAGCACTCTCACTCCAGCCCAGCACAAATGACTTATGCCCACTTGTACATGTAGCTTTTCTTATTCTAGTCAACTACTCCCCAACAAGTGGGTCATCGTAGTGCCTAGTCCAAGGCAAAGCCATGCACAAAAAGTAAACTGTCACCAAAGCTGAGTACATAACTACTAACGACTATGCAACATGAATAAAATAAAATAAAAGTAAAGCATACATACATCTTACCGTTGATAACTCTTAACCTGTGCATAGACTCAACTTAAACAAATTAAATATTACATTTAAACTTTGGATTTCGCATGGAACATGTTTTCTTTCCTTTAAAATCTCCCTATTGGGCACCTACTCGGGAGCAACTCCAAGAAGGTATTACCTATGTTACATAAAGTGACGAAATTCCAGCGCATTAAAAATATAAAAGAGTACACCTTCTTGTACTCCAACTAGAAGTCATGGATCATTGTTCCATACGACTCCCCCCATTGTTCATACTCAAGGTATATACGTTCCAAGAGTTTTGGTGCGAATCCTCTTTCAGTTTACGTGATTAACCGGTTTAACAATATTATGCCTCACATATAACATCACATAAAAACATGCATAAAATCAAACAAGTCATGTTAATTATCTTTGATTTAAGCTGATTCTAAAAATAATAATCTTGTGTGCCCTTTAATTAAATTAAACTTCCTTTACCACACATTAACTGTGAGTGGCTAACTATTTACCTTTTTCCTTGACCACATATTAAACAGTGAGTGACAACGTGTATAAAAATATTTGCTCATTAACTTCTTTTAACTATGTGAATAAAAATTAACAAATTAGTTGCTTGTTGATTAAGTAACTAATCAACTTAAATAATTTCCTTTCTTCTTCAATAAGCTATTGGCCAACTTCTAAACTAATTATAACATTCCAACTCTATCTTGAAGAATTCATATTATTATAAATGTTGAATGTTAAAACTATATAAAATCATGCTTCTAATTCTTTAATAAACTTGTCACACATGTCAATTCACAATCCAATCAAGCACAATACATATCATATAAGATTAACCAAGCATGAGTTCTAATTCTATGTCTTCCTTTAGTACTTACGTACCTTGTGTTGTACTGGTGATCCGCCACAACTTCTAGAAGTGAGCTAGTTCGAAGTCTCCTAATAGAGAAAACCGAATCTAAATTAAAACCTTGTTGACTAAGTTCTACAATAACTCTAAACTAACTTTCAAAATTGGAAACTTGTCCAAAACATTTTCCCTTTACGGTCTCTATTAAATTCCATACTTTATTTACATGTTTCCATTGTAATATACTTGTTTTTCGGTAATTTTTCAAAAATGGCAGCTTTGTAAAATTCCTCAAAAACACTCTTAAACCTTTCTAAATATCGTATTTTGATCATAAAACACCATAGTCATCTCCTAAGATCAATATAAAATACTTAGATGCATTAAAAACAATTATAACTTACTAGATATGTTTCACATGTTACAATTTTTATTCGGCATAAACATATGTTATTAAAAATTTATAGATTTATTTATTTATGTAAAACCCATTAAAAACTCATAAAAACATCATGAATTCGTCATAAAACTCTTTTACAATCCACTAACATCATCGTGCATCAAATCTATGTTTTAGAATAATTTTTCATAAAATAAACATGTTCATAATATTTATTCCATTGTTTTTCATGATTGCAAAATTTGTACAGCAATATAATTCATGTTTAAAACCTTTAAAAAAATCAATCTTGACTTCATAAAATCATTATAAATTTACCCAACAACAATTCATGATCATAATATTGAAAATTAAATCATTAAAACCCATAAAATCATAAATTTCATAATTTCATAAACCCTAATTTAAGATTTCATGGTCAACAAATAAATTCATGCTTTAAACTAATTCATAACTTCATAAAAACATGATTAAAACTATAGAAACATGATTAATCGTAATTATAAACATGAAATTACAAGATTGAATCAAAAAGAAACAAGAGAAGAATTTTTTTTTTATAAAAGGTCCGAAAATACCAAGTAGGGGAAAGAAGGCGGCCGGTGGTGGCGCGGCAACAGGGGCGACTGCAGCGAGGAGGGTGGCGACGGGGTGAGGCTGCAGTTTTTTTTTCTTCTTCTTCGGAAATTTCCGACTTCTCTTTTTTTTTTGTTCGAAAATCTTTTTTTTCCTTTCTTTTTCTCTCAAAATTTTTTGTAATTCTAAATCACTAAATTGCAATTTAAATCTGAAATTTTGGGGTTTAAAGGGGTGTCTATAAGCCCCAAGGTAGGATTTGGTGCAAATTACATAAATACCCTAAATGTTTGAACTTACTTTTATGCCCTTATTTTAACACAATTTAGGAAACTCTAAAAATTTTATTTTTAGAAACTTTTCAAAATATTTAATAAAACATGAAATATTAATTATAAACGTAAATAGTTAGCTTGATTAAAATTTATTTAAATTTCTTTCTTTAATATTTTTATTGAATTTAATTTCTCAATAAAAATATTAAAAACATACGTATAAAATACGTGAAAATATGGGGTATTACACTTCAACACCGCCCAAAGCTAAAGTAGCGACCAACTCACCCCACCACCTCCTCCACAAGAGGCGAATAGTGTCATCAAATAATTAAAAAGAACTAAGGCCGACGTCAATGTTTGGCAACTACTTGTCTCCTCAGAAAAGCATAGTTAAGCTCTCCTTAATGCTCTCACTGACTTGAATGTAACAAGAGACACCACACCGGATGATTTGGTAAACAACATCATACATGAGCAACACAAGTCGTTCATCACTTTGTCCGACGAAGATCTCCCAGCCGAAGGATCTAGCCACAACAAAGCCCTCTACATCACTATCATAAGTAGACAACTCAATATGCCTATGACTTTGATTGACAATGGTTCGACTATTAGTGTGTGTCCCATAAGAACCAATTTGAAACATGGGGTGCTACAAGAGGAGTTCCATGCAACTAATCAAGCCATTCGGGATTATGACAACACAAGGAGAGACACCATGGTAGTCAAACAGCTGAACCTAACTACGGAGCCGATTGAGAAAAAGGTCAAGTTCCATGTAATGGACATCAAGATGAGCTTCAATCTTCTTCTAGGAAGACCACAGCTACATTAGTTAGGGGTTGTCCCTTTCACTCTCCATCAAAAGATCAAGTTCATTCTAGAAGGAGCCGTTATCACTATCAATGCTTCTCCTATGAAAATCCAAGTCACTGACCAACCCATCATCAACATCGAGCATGATGCTAGTGATGAAGATTTATGGGGGTTATCCATTGTCACTATTGAAGAAGAAAATAAGGCTCCTTTTGACTTTGATCCTCATTCAAGCTTGGTAGTCAACGCTCTTCTTCGTGATCAAGACTACTTTCCGAGCATAAGCATGGAAGCAGGAAAGGCCCTTGTCGACACCCTTTTCAATCTTCAACCCAAGAACGACAAATTTGGATTAGGATGCATCCCGACTCGAGAAGACTACAAAGAGCTCCAAAAACAAAAAAAGGCTAAGAAGGATGGAGACATTAAGATCCGACCTTATACTCTCACTCTAAATGGCAAGTTCATGAAGGAGCGCGAGAAGTTCCCCTACTACGATTTTCCGGAAACATTCCATGGCAATGATGTGAAGAGGTACCCCGGCTTCGAGGTCTTTGTTAATTGTCACTTCATGGAAAAAGAAGCTTCCCCAACTACAAAGGGAAAATCCGAACTGGATGACCTTAGTGCACTTGGGCTTGGGCCACTTTTTGGAATGGAGCATGACCCACCTTCCAAACAAGAAGTTTGTATGGCTATGAACGCTGAATCTTTCGATCCCACCGAGCTCATCACTCGGACAAGTCAAGTCGTTAAAGGATGGCACATTATCGTAAAGATCACCACATTGGGAGGAAAGACCATGGATTTCACCATAGTTGAAGGCCTCATGCTTGATGAGTCTAAGTCTGAGTCTAGTGCCGTAGCAAATCCTAATAAGTCTATAAAAGAGTCCACTTCCCCTTAAGAGTCTGCCTTTAAGGAAAGCTTTGATGTCATTACCAATAAGTTCAATAACATGTCTCTATTTGCTTATTCTTTGCCTTCTAGTTCTTCTTTTCCTTCTAATTTATACGATTGCTCTGTTTCACAAACCGAAATTCAAAACGATATTGAAATAATAAAGTCTGTAGAAGAACATAAGAGTAAAACTCCAATAATCGAAGAAATCAAAACTTTAATATCTCTGATAACGACACACCAAGAGAATCGCAAATTGGTCTCACACTTAATCCTCAAAAAAAGGTTGAGCTTATTGCAACTGTCACAGAATTCCCAGATGCTGCATGGTCGTATGAAGATATGCCGGGAATTAATCTAGAAATAGCTGAAAACAATATCCCTGTAAACAAGAGGGCCAAGCATGTCAAACAAAAGCTTAGGAAAATGAAACCGAACGTTCAACTGAAAATAAGAAAAGAGGTCATCAAACAGTTACAAGTCGAATTCATTAAGGTGGTCGAATACGCTGATTGTGTTGCCAACATCGTTCCTGTACCTAAGAAGTATGAGAGAGTGAGAATGTGCATGGACTTTTGAGACTTGAACAAGGCCAGTCCCAAAGAAAATTTCCAGCTACCACATATTGAGGTTCTTAAGGACAACACAACTATTAACATCTTATTCTCCTTCAAGGACGGATATACAGGCTATAATGAAGTTAAAGTGGCAGAAGAAGACTTGGAGAAGACAAAATTCACTACTCCATGGGGGTTATACTGTTATATAGTTTTGCTATTTGGCTTAAAGAACGCCGGTTCCACACATCAACATGCTGCTGCCACACTCCTTCACGACAGGATACACAAAGAAGTAGAGGTGTACGTGGATGACATGATAGTGGAAACCAACGAACGGACTGAACATACTCTTGCCTTGAGGAAATACTTTGAAAGACTTCGAAAGTTCAGCATGAGACTCAATCGTCAAAAATGTGCTTTCGGGGTTACCTCGAAATAGATTCAACAAAAATAAATGCCATCATGTCCTTGAAGCCACCCGAAACTAAGAAAGAAATCCAAGGATTTTTAGTAAGGCTCCAATACATAAGTAGGTTAATCTTCAAACTCACCATGATATGTGAACCTATCTTCAAAAAATTAAAGAAGAATTGATGTGAATTTGAATATCTGTGATGAAACACCAACAGTGGATGAGCCAATTAGCCTAATGATAAATCCCAATGGTTTTATTACAGATAAATCACAGGTTTGGGTGGCGATGGTAAATAATGTGGTAAGCACTGACAATGGTGATGGCTCCCTAGCCAACACATTTGTTTATTAAACATTAATACTTTGTCACTGGTGGAGTGAGCCATTAAATAAGCTATGAATTAATATTAATGCACTCACGGGATGGATCACAGTGGTGCTTACAGGGAACAAGGTGGTTTGGTCCATGAGTTTTTCCCATTTCACTTGATAGGGTTTTCTTATTTTGGACATTATTATTATTAATTCTTGTGGAGTCTTGATCATCATAAATATGCTACAAGACATGAAGAATGGTTTCTTGATTAAAAGATTGAATCTTGAAGCATTTCTTGAAGTTTCTTGAAGTTCTTGAAAGTTGCGCCAAAATTGACGAAGCATGGTGGCGGAAATTTTTGACGATTTTAACTATCTTGGGAATCAAGCAATTTTCGTGATTTTTAGGATAATTTCTGATGATTATCTTGTTTATTAAAATATCTAGTTCGGTTGTTAGGATATTTCTTGATTAGTTAGTTAGTTAGAGTTTATTAGGAAAGATAAGATCAAAGTGCAAGTTGCATGATGATGTGGCAATCTTATCTTTGGTTTGTTGAGTAAGATTAGGATTTATTTTCCTAGTTTATGCGTGATTCTTTTGTAGATTCTAGTTAGGATTTTGTTGTTGATTATACCTATAAATAATCTCAACAATAGGATATAATAGTATTTGGGCACTGGAAGATACCGATGGTGGGAGATTATGGCACCATGTCACATCTCACAATTAGATAACAGGTCACAAAGGCAGATATATGAAGGAGGTGTTTTAAAAATGAATGATGAAGGGAAAAGTGATGCTGGTCTTCCTGGGACCAGTACAGAAACAGTTCAGGCAACCTATGCCTTGGTTAAGCAGTTGAGTGATCAAAATCAACTAATGGAAAATATGGTAAATGAGGTCGCTACGCTATGTGCTGCACTTCAGGAATCCTACAGACGAATTGAGGTTCGTGTTGACGAAGCAGGAATACTTGGTGGAGAGGATTTTGAAGACAAGGACGATACATTAGAAGCTGTAGGTGATGCTGATGATAAGGATGCGGAAGTTGTATCTGAGAAGGATGAGGAAGAGGATGATGAAGAGAATGCTGTCAGTGCTTCAGAAGAAGAAGAAGATGATGAAACTGAACATGACTCTGGAGCTGATTGATCCCTTTGCTTTCCTCTTATTTTATCCTATTGCTGCTAACTCCCTCCTTTATTGAATTCTTATTCTGGTTTCCCCCCTCCCTTTTCAAAAACATTGTTATTCTATAATTTGGTTTGCTACTAGTTTGTAATAACTTTCAGGACAAGTAGGTTTGGCACTTTCGCAGAAAAACTTGGTAGAATCAGCATCCCTAGAATGCTATTTGAAATATCTATTTAGCTAAGACTTTATATGATTAGTAGTTTCACTACTGATTGTGTTTAGTTATTGTTTTCATTGATTTTATGCTTTGACTGTTTTGATGATGCCAAAAGGGGGAAGCAGGGTGAAGTTCTGATCGCTTCCATCTAATTCAGAGGGAAGCTGGTTAAATGAATATTACTAACCTGTGTGTGTTGCAGCAACTAGAAGCAAGACTGATAAACTTGCTAGTGGTGGCAGACCTATAAGGTCTGGAGGGAAATGTATTCAAAGCATTATACTTCTTATCATCCCAACGGCTTGTTTGCTTGACAACAAGTCTGATGAACTTACTGATAATCTTTTTGCGAATACATGTTTAAGTCTAAAAGCTCTGTGTCTAATTAGTATTTGTTCTAGGCACTTAGCAAACTCTTTCTTAAACTTTTGTCAGTTAGTTGAGAACTGGTTTACTTGTAAATGATGCTTAATCTACAGGAACAGTATCAAACCAGTTAATTGAATTCTAAAGAATTCAAAATTTTCTTAAAAGTTCCAAATGTTAAATGATCCTATTTGCAGGGGGAACTTCATAGTTTGTCATCATCACAAAGGGGCAATTTTTTGAGTTACTAGCTTTTGTTTTAAATGATAACAAACCACATTGAACTATTATAGTGTATGCAAGTTTCTGTTTGCATGTGCAGGTACTCAAGACACAAGTTCAATGATGACAAGAAAAAGCTTGAGAAGCCAAGTCCTAAAGTTTGCATGAAGATCAAGCTCATAGACTATAACTCTTATGTCTTAGATGCAATGTGAGTGGTATGAAGGTTTACATATGCAATATAAAGATTGAGATTATAGAGATACACTAATGATGAATGACAAGGAACTTAAGTTACTTGGCATACATAATTATAAGTAAACTTGGCTGACTGGAACAGTCAGGAAACAGTGCTGAACCAGTCCCCTAGAGTTTACTTCACACATCCGTATTTTAGGAAAGTTTCTTTCCGCGCAAAAATGTTTTTAAAAAATAACACGGATGCTTGGATTGGTATGCAAGGCAAATATTCTTAAGTGTGGCAATTATGTTATATAATAATGTGTTGATTTTATTTGTTTTCAAATAAAATCAGTGAGAATATTTTCCCGGGATTATTTCTATAATTCCAAGGAAAATATTCTCTTGCAATATTATATTACATACTAGCCAAAGACTTATTTAAGAAGATTGGCCAGCAGACAACCAATACAACTTTTGCACGAACAAAACTGAAGATTAGGATTCTGAAAAGTGCTCTCTAAGTCTCAATCTCGCAGAAAACCTCATAACCACATTAAGGTCTTAATATTCTCTCTTTTGTAAGCATTTACGCTAATTGTTATTGAGAGGCAAAGGGTTGTAATTTGAGCATTTTGAGACTTCGGTGTGCTGGGGAAGTTGATCTGGGATCATCTTCATCGGAACCTTCATAGTTGAGGGTTGAGTCGAACTTCCATAGGTGGAAGTTGGGGAATCATATTGTGCATAGGTGCATAGGTGCATAATTGATTAAGTGTAATTCTTTTGTTATTCTGAGTTGATTAATAAAAGAGTGAGTGAGTGGAGGACGTTGACTTATTAGAAGTCGAACCTCATTAATTCTTGGTGTTGTTTATTTCATTATTTCCGCTGCTTGAGAACTGGTTCTAAACTGTTCTTATAATTAATCGAAAAATTTACAACAACTTTACAACAGTCAATTCACGCCCCCTCTTGAGTGTCAGTTCTACTTTCACATGGAGGCCATGAATTTATATTAGTTACAATTGATTACTTCACTAAATGGGTAGAAGCTGCTTCATACCGTGTGCTACAAGCTAAACACATATCTCAGTTTATCGAAGCAAACATAATATGCTAATATGGGGTACCACATGAAATAAACAGCGATACTGGAACTCATTTCTAAGGTGAGTGTGAAGAGTTGCTCATGAAATACATGATTTAACAACATAAGTCCTCGCCTTACCTTCCTCAAACTAATGGAGCAGTTGAAGCGGCAAATAAAAATATTAAAGCAATTCTCTCAAAGATGACAGAGACTTATAGGGATTAGCCTCTCAAGTTACCCTTTGCTCTATGGGGGTATCCAAAATCAATTTGAACATCCACCGTCGCTACACCTTTCTCCTTGGTATATGAAATGGAATCCCTTCAACCAATTTAGCTTGAGATTCCTTTTCTGAGGATAGTGTTGGAAAGTGAACTTTCTGAAGCCAAATGGGCAAGAGCAACATATGACGCCCTAGTTTTACTAGATGAAAGGCAATTGAAAGCTCTGAATCATGTTCAAGTTTACCAAAAGAGAATCGAAAGACATTTCAATAAAATTGTTAAATAAAGAAACATCAAAGAAGGTGGCCTAGTTCTCAAGGCATCGTAAAACCGTAATGGATCCAAGAGCAAAATTCCACCCAAACTTGGCCAATCCCTACATCGTCAAGAAAAATACTTCCTGGAGGGGCGGTAGATTTAATGGACATGAATGGTGACAATTTCTACAACCTCACCAATATAGATCAACTCAAGAGATATTATGTCTAAATCGTGACCATGGAATTAATAGAACTACGTTTAGCCTGATTCCAAAAGGATACGTAGCTAGGCAACCTCGACCTGAGGTTCGTTTAATAAATCCTCTCTGGTCTATAGCCTTTAACCACCTACAATAAGCATGACCTATGTTGATTACTATATACAATAAAGCCACAGCTATTCCATTGGTAATGTATCATTTATTCTATATTGTAACGAAACATGATTAATAACAAAGTAAATGTTTCCTTATTTATTGCAATAAATAATAAGTGGCACGCAGGCCTTATTCACAAAAAAAATTATAAAAGGTTTCAAGAGAAGAGCAATCATTTCTATTCGTCCTTGGAGTCTTCTTTGTTGTCTCCAGTTTTCGAGCTCTCTCCTTCCTCGACCTTCTTCTTTGGCACCCATTTCTCCTTTTGTGCCTTCTCTACTACCTTTTTCTCTTTTCCTTTACTGGCTTCCCCTTCTCTTGACCTTTTCTTTCCACTAGTATTCACATCGTTAATCTTCAACGGGGGAAACCTCTCTAGCCTTCCCCAAATAGGAGCCCTCCTAGGGCCCAACCTATCCTTGACAGAAATGACCTTCGACTGCTCATACCTCCTCCTTGGCATATCCATGGTCTTTTCTCTCGGCTTTACGGGCTTCTGCATGAACAAAGAGAGAATTAGCCTTGATCCAAATCAAATAGTGCTTACACACCTTTCCATAGCACTACGGAAGTGGGGTCATAGCGATTTTCATACGCTTCATCCATTTCTGTTCCCAATTCTTGGCCATACCCTGCGACACAGACTTGTCATCAGGCTTCACCGTAACATGGTTTGGAATTAAATGCTTTCTTCCAAACTGCCTCATCACTCGGGTAGGGCAATAGAAAGTTAACGAAGTCAAGTTGGCAATACGTATGTACGATATGTCCTCAGTATATATACCATGGCCTCAATTTTCCACCACGAGACTATATACCGGATATAAGTCCTCCTGTCAGCGAGAGTCAACATCCAATCATGCATGGTATAGTGTTTGTAAAGCCTATGCCTCCCGTACAGATTCTTCAAGGAAGACGAAGGAATGTTTGAAGGCGGCTCCATCAAATTTAATTGATTTATAAGCCATACCTATCAATGGAGCAAAAAGCAAGCAAAAACTTCAATGACGAAACCAAATGGTGTATCATTTTACATGAAAAGTTAAGTGTGTGGACTTAAAGTTTGAGAATGTTATGCAAAGAGACTCTACTTCATTGACAAGAAATGACCTATTTGTCACAAATTCACATATGAACAATTTAATGCAAAAAGGAAACACTTACATGAAGAAGTAAAGGCCATCCAGATATTAGAGCATGTGGATTTTCCTTCAAATGATCAAGAGCCATGAATAGCTCACCAGTACACAAGGACATAGGGGTCCTGCCATCCTCAAACTGCTCGACGATCGTCACCAACACATCATGTCCAATTGAGGGGTTGTTAAAAAGTAGAAATTTAGCAAATATGCATATAAACAACGCTCTCCACTTATACCTTCTACGTGTTATCTCTGCTCTTCTAAAGTGTTCGATTAATTCCACTAAATAATCGCCCTACCACACACTATCTTTTGTATAGCACGTGCATCAAGGTTTAAATAACGATCAAAAGCAGGGCATAAGTTAACCCATGTGTTAGGAAGTGAAGGCAAACCACTACACGACAAACCTGCTATAGTACCGAACTCTTCTGGAAAAGGAACGATATCTCTATAACAAAAATTATAACTATGTGTGTGGGGGTTCTTGATGTGGATTTTAAATGGTACTCGCAAATACAACCTAAAACTCACGATATTTTTTTGCAATTAAACTCTCCACTCCTAGATTGATTTAATTGAAGACTAATTAATCAATACACTCCTTTAATTAATTAACTAGATTCTAAATTTGTTTATCACTATTGACTCACAAATTTATGATAGAAAATTCAAACAAGTAAAATTGCGCAAATTTCCGGAAATTCAAGTATTGAATTTTCAATGCATAAAACTTAATTAATTTTAAAACCTAATGTTGAGATTATTTATAGGTATAAGCATCAACAAAATCCTAGCTAAAAACAACTAAGAAACACGTGAAAACAAGTAGGAAAACACGCCCACTTGTGCCACTTGCACAAGTTGCTCAACAAACTCAAGATAAGATTGCCACATCATCATGCTACTTGCAACTTGATCTTATCTTGCCTAACAAACTTTAAGTAACTAACTAACTAATGAAGAAAATATCGTAACAACTTGACTAAATAATTAATAAACAAGATAATCATCAGAAATTAGCCTAAAAATCATGAAAATAACTTGTTACCCCCAAGTTCTTGAAAGATCGTCAAAATACACGCCACAATGCTTTGTCCATTTTTGCGCAAATTCAAGAACTCTAAGAAACTTCAAGAAATGCTTCAAGATTCAATTTTTTAATCAAGAAACCTTCAAGAAACCATTTGCCATGTATTTTAGCATATTTATGATGATCAAGATTCCATAAGAACTAATAATAATGTCTAAAATGAGAAAACCCTATCAAGTGAAATGGGAAAAACTCATGGACCAAACCAACTTGTTTCCTGTGACCACCATTGTGAACCATCCTGTGAGTGCATTAATAAAAAATCTGTTAAACCTTCTTTAATGACTCACTCTACCCGTGACAAAGCATATAATGATCAGCAACCAATAGTGTTAGCTAGGAAGCCACCACCATCACATGTCTCCACAGTGTTAGTGCTTATAATCATTGTCACCCAAACCTGTGATTTATACTTATCAAACCCAATAGGATTTATTAGTAGATTGATTGGCTCATCCACTATTGGTGTATCATAGGATATTTCACTAAGACCTAAATTCACATCATTCTCCCCTGGTTGAAAAGAATTTGCCATCAAATTCATATCGTCATAGTATGGCGAGAGATCCCCAATACTGAAAGTAGCAATCATATTACCATACTCATCAGGGAAATCAATTTTATAGGCATTATTACCATATACTTCAATCACCTCAAAAGGTCCATCAGCTCTAGGCATCAATTTATTGTTTCTTTCATGAGGAAAACGTTCCTTTCTGAGATGAATCCATATCAAATCACCAGGTTTGAAAACATGTTGAGTTATCTTCTTATTAGACTCTCTCCTGTAGACTTTATTCATCTTAAAAATCTTCTTCTTAACTACTTCACAAGTTTTATTGAAGATTTCCACCCTCTTTTGCGCATCTACGTGGATTTCGTCTCTAGCCAAGGGAATCAGATCAATGGGCATATATGGATTGATCCCATACACAATTTCGAATGAGGAATGTCCTGTGGTGGATGAAACAACCCTATTATAAGCAAATGCAGCATGGCATAGGCGCACATCCCAATCCTTCTGTGTGTTACCCACAAGTCCACGCAACAAGGTTCCCAAAGTTCTGTTTGTGATTTTAGTCTGCCCATCTGTTTGAGGGTGATGAGAAGTACTAAAAAGCATCTTGGTACCAACCATCTTCCACAAACACTTCCAAAAGTGACTCAAAATTTTCAAATCTCTATCACTTACCACACTTCTGGGAATTCCATGCAGCCTCACAATCTCCTTAAAGTATAGAACCTGTCAACCACTACCATTATTGAATCTCGTCCCCTCTGTGTCCTAGGTAAACCAATTATGAAATCCATACTGACACTATCCCAAGGTGTATCAGGAACAGGTAATGGCGTATAAAATCCTTTGACAAAAGTGGATTTCGCCCTTTGACATGTAGCACACCTGGAAAACTACTGATTGAATATCACCCAACATCTTAGGCCAATAAAAATATTCACTCATCATATCATAGGTCTTGTGAATCCCAAAGTGTCCAGCAAATGCGCCACTATGAGCCTCCCGTATCAACAATTCACGTACTCCACTTTTAGGAATGCACAGTTTATTGTTTCTGAATAAGAAACCATCTTGAATTATGTAGTTACTAGAAGGATGTTGATATTCTGAAGCAAAATCTGAATCATTGGCATATAATTCCTTCAAGTGCTCAAATCCCAGGACTCTGGTATCAACCATAGCAAGTAGATATGTGCTCCTTGATAGTGCATCAGCTACCACATTATTCTTGCCTTCTTTGTACCTGGATGAAAAAGTGAAAGATTGGAGAAATTCCACCCACTTGGCATGTCTGTAGTTGAGTTTCTGTTGACCATCGATATACTTCAAGGCTTAATGATCTGAATGCAAAATAAATGGTTTTGGGCGCAAATAATGAGACCAATGATCAAGTGCTCGAACAATGGCATAAAATTCACGATCATAATTGGAGTAATTCAGTTTGGCGCCACTCAGCTTCTCACTGAAGTACGAACAGGCTTCCTTTCCTAAATTAGTACAACCCCAATGCCTACACCACTTGCATCACATTCAACTTTAAACATCTTATCAAAATCAGGCAACACCAGGATTGGTGCATTGCAAAGTCTCTCTTTCACCTCATTGAAGGCTTCCTGTGCTCGTTGGTTCCAGTTGAATTCTCCTTTTTTCATCAATTCAGAAATTGGAGCCATGGTAGTAGAGAAATTTTGAATGAATCTCCTGTAGAATGATGCTAGGCCATGAAAACTCCTGACTTCATGAACATTAGTAGGTATCTTCCAAGTTTTAACAGCTTCAACTTTGGATAAATCTACCATAATACCTGCGCCACTTACAATTTAATCCAGGAAAATAATCTTTTCCTGCAAGAAGTCACACTTTTTGAGTTTCCCATACAGTTTCTGCTCACGTAGGTTTTCAAACAGTTACCTCAGATGGTCTAGATGTTCATGAATATCTTTGTTGTAAACAAGAATATCATCTAGATAGGCAACAATAAAGTTGTTCAAAAACGGTCTTAATATCTCATTCATCAACCTCATGAACGAACTGGGTGCATTGCATAGACCAAAAGGCATCACCAACCACTCATACAGACCTTGTTTAATCTTAAAAGCAGTCTTCCATTCAACCCTTTCACGAATTCTCGTCTGATGATAGCCACTTCTCAGAACTATTTTCGAAAATACACTTGCACCACGCAATTCATCTAACATATCCTCAAGTCTAGGCATAGGAAATCTCTACTTGATGGTTATGTTATTCACTGCCCTAGAATCAATACACATTCTCCTAGAGCCATCTTTTTTCGGCACCAACAAGGCCGGAACTGCGCATGGACTCATTGATTCTCGAACTAACCCTCTCTGCATCAACTCATCAATCTGGCGTTGAAGTTCTTTAGATGCCTTAGGATCACATCTGTATGCAGCTTTATTAGGAATTGGTGCGCCAGGTATGAAGTTAGTTGCATGTTCAATTGCTCTAATTGGGGGTAGTTCATTAGGCAATTCATTAGGAAATACGTCAGCAAATTCCTCTAGCAAAGGAGTGAGGCGCAAATCAGATGATATTTTATTTGATGTTGCTTCCTTTATAAAAAAAATAAATGCAGGGTTCCCTTGCTCCACTTCCTTCTCAAATTCCTTAGCAGATAGGAATAGATTCGTTTGTTTCTGGTCTTTTCCTGCAGATGGAGTCAATGGTAGGAGATTGATTCGTTTCCTATCCTTCAAAACCGTGTATACATTCGATTCTCCATTGTGTTGCACCTTTCTATCATATTTCCAGGGCCTTCCTAAGAGAAATTGGCAAGCAGTCATAGGCACAACATCACACCACAACTCGTCATTATACAGGCCAATGGTGAAATTGATCAGTGCTTGCTTCCTTACTTCAATCCCTTTTGTATCATCAAGCCAATTTAATTTATAAGGACTAGTATGGTCTCTCTGTGACAATTTCAACCTTTTTACTAGATCTTTTGAAGCCACATTGGTGCAGGATCCACTATCAATGATTACATTGCAAAGGTAGGGACCCATTTTGCAGACAATGTAAAATAGACTCTCCCTCTGAGTTGCATGTGGTTCCACAGCTGTATGCAATGGTCTCCTAACCATAAAGGCTTCGCAACCCTGTAGCAATGGAGGCTGATTCACAGTTTCAAGGGTGTCATCATCGAAATCCTCCCCTCGCTTGTTTTGAATGTTGTCCTCATCATCTTCAACCACAATCTGATAAATTTCTTCCTCAGTGGCCCATAATCTGGCCTGTTCCATTGCTAATGTGCGTTTTGATGTACAAGCAGAAGCAATGTGACCATAACCTTGACATTTAAAACATCTCGTGCGGTCTTCATATTCTGCTTTAGAAATCACCTTTTTGGGTTTGTCCCCTGAAGAGCTCGGTGTTGCAGATGTTTGTGGTAGTTGATTCGCTTTGGCTTTTGTATTCGGAGGAGTGTAGGGTGATCTACTAGTAGTAGGCACGAAATTTCGTGTGGTGTCCCTCTTCATAAGCTTTTCCACTTTTAAAGCCAACTTGTAGAGATCATCAAAGGTATGATATTGAGCCAGATCAAGCTCCTTATCAATATTTTTGTTCAAGCCTTTCAAAAATCTCGCCATTTTCATGTGTTCTCTTACCTCCAAATCAGAAAGCAAAGATAACTTTTCAAACTCTGCAACATAATCACGCACACTCATAGTGCCCTGATATAGAGAAGTTAATTTGACATAATTTTGCTGATCAAAATCAAAAGAAACATATTTGTCACACAATTTCTTCTTGAGGTGAGAGCAGGAAACTATTTTGGCTTTGTTTTGGCTTTTTTTTTTTTTGGCTTTGACGCCCTCATACCACAATCCTGCAGTTTTGGTGAGTCTGATATAAGCAATCTTAAAGGTTTTTTTGTCATCAAAACCTTTATATTCAGCAATCTTCTCCACTTGTCTTTCCCTCTCAAGATAGTCATCTGGGGAACCTTAGCCAGTGAAGTCATCAAGTTTAATGCCACAATCATCAAACTTTGGTCTGCTTTTGGAACATTTTTTATGGGAGTCAGAAGAAGAAGACGAGTGAGAATTTGCTTCATCATCATCATCACCAAGAAAATATTGTATGGATTGGGGATCAAGCTTTCGTTGCAATTGTTGAGCCAAAACATCAATGCATACATTATCCTGCTTTTGTCTCACGTCCATAGCCTCTAATTTAGTCATCATGTCTTGAATAAGTTGTGTCAAATTTGATTCCCTCATGATGGATCGAAAACCTTTGAAACTGATACCAAATTGATGTGGATTTTAAGTGTTACTCGCAAATACAACCTAAAACTCACGATTTTTTTAGTAATTAAACTCTCCACTCCTGGATTGATTTAATTGAAGACTAATTAATCAATACACTCCTTTAATTAATTAACTAGATTCTAAATTTGTTTATCACTATTGACTCACAAATTTATGATAGAAAATTCAAACAAGTAAAATTGCGCAAATTTCCGGAAATTCAAGTATTGAATTTTCAATGCATAAAACTTAATTAATTTTAAAACCTAATGTTGAGATTATTTATAGGTATAAGCATCAACAAAATCCTAGCTTAAAACAACTAAGAAACACGTGAAAACAAGTAGGAAAACACGCCCACTTGTGCCACTTGCACAAGTTGCTCAACAAAACTCAAGATAAGATTGCCACATCATCATGCTACTTGCAACTTGATCTTATCTTGCCTAACAAACTCTAACTAACTAACTAATCAAGAAAATATCCTCAAATCTTGAATAAATAATTAATAACCAAGATAATCATCAGAAATTAGCCTAAAAATCACGAAAACAACTTGTTGCCCAAGTTCTTGAAAGATCGTCAAAATACACACCACAATGCTTCGTCTATTTTTTCGTAAATTCAAGAACTCCAAAAAACTTCAAGAAACGCTTCAAGATTCAATATTTTAATCAAGAAATCTTCAAGAAACCATTATCCATGTATTTTAGCATATTTATGATGATCAAGACTCTACAAGAACTAATAATAATAATGTCCAAAATGAGAAAACCCTATCAAGTGAAATGGGAAAAACACATGGACCAAACCAACTTGTTCCCTGTAACCACCATTGTGAACCATCCTGTGAGTGCATTAATAATCTGTTAAACCTCGTTTAATGACTCACTCCACCAGTGACAAAGCATATAATGATCAACTACCAATAGTGTTGGCTAGGAAGCCACCACCATCACATGTCTCCACTGAGTTAGTGCTCATAATCATTGTCACCCAAACCTCTGATTTATCCTTATCAAACCCAATAGGATTTATTAATAGATTGATTGGATCATCCACTATTGGTGTATCATAGGATATTTCACTAGGACCTAAATTCACATAAGTTCATAAAACCTACTACAGCACAAATTAAATTCTGATCAAGTTCTACATACCTCAAAGTAATCAACACATGGAATCTATAGTCCTTGAGGAAGTCCTTTTCTTCTTGAGTTATTGCTTTGAACCAATCATTGAGAACGGATTCGAAATCTTTCGACATTACCGCTCAAATGCAAAAAGAAAAAATGAAGGAGAAAGAGAATAGTAGAATAAGGGGATATTATTTGAGAAAAGAAGAATGAATGTAATGAAACATTAGGGCGACATAAGGTTTATATAAGCAAAAAGTTACCAAAAATAGACCACCCCGAGTGCCTACGAGCTCACCCAGCACCCAAGTGCCCATTGGGCACCCTAGCGCTCGTGGGGCGCTCTGGCGTTGGGTGCTGCTCCTCGTTTGCTTCTTTTGTCTCGATCCTCGTGCACACCTTCCTTGATCTATATGTCTTAATTCAGTTGTTTTGTTTGTTCCAATCTGTTTTTTTTTTGCTTTATTTTTCGGGGGGAAAGTTGATCCTCTCCCACGAGTCGAAGTCATATAAGTCAAAGTCAAGTCCAAGTCGAATTAGTCAAAGTCAACCTAGTCAAAATATGCATGTAGTAGAGTAGAAGTCAAATAAATCAAGGTCAAGTCAAACATATACAAAAGTAAAAATCAAGAGACAACACATAGGTTGCATCATCCCTAAATAAGAAAGCCATATTCCTAAATCACAGGATCCCGGTTAGTTGACAACATGTCAAACGGAGTGAAACCCAGAGACAGATATAGCTCAGAAAGGCTCGGGGTATGTGGCCCGCCGACATCAACACTCACAAAGGAAGTAGAATCTATAGCCAACTCCTCCAACAAAGGATAATTCGAAGATCGCGAAGCAAGGTTGGGCTCATAGGTATCAAAGTCAGCATCTAGTGGAGGACAACAGACTTCTACCTTAGCACAAGATGGCCCCTAAGAGGCGGACGCTCCTGTTGCT
Source organism: Suaeda aralocaspica (assembly GCA_016808085.1). Lineage (NCBI taxonomy): Eukaryota > Viridiplantae > Streptophyta > Magnoliopsida > Caryophyllales > Amaranthaceae > Suaeda > Suaeda aralocaspica. The sequence continues at coordinate 477,901 of PYUH01000831.1, forward strand.
CCATGACAAGGGCCGGAGCTTGGCTCACGTGCCTAAAATGTGAAACTCATAAGGACAAATATCAAGCAATAACAAGAAGAAATTATAGAAAACAACTTTTGAGTTACCTCTTTGCCTTAGCAGCTCCCACGCGACGTAGCCTCCTTCATCCTCATTAGTTGTTACTTTAAGGCATCGATGCCCTTCATCGAACTCAACATCCCTTCGTGAGGCATTTATGGCAAAAATAATTTGGTTAATGAATATTTAACATACCAATTCAAGATGACAAAACGTCGGGGGCTTACTAGCCAATTAAATTGCAGAAGGAAAATACTGGACGGTCGAACCGAGCATAAAGTGGAAATCCTTACCTCCAAGCATTGTCAGACAATCAACAATGATCTACAGAATTTCCATATGGATGAACCGAGCCTAAAGTGGATTTAAGTAATCAAGCATCAACATTTCCCTACGGCCAAACTGGGCCTAAAGTGGCAATATATATATTACATCGTGAGACAATTAATCTCAACAAACAACCAGCCACCGGATGGTACACATGCCTACTTGGAACCTTCTATACAATCACACAACATCTGAAGGAGATCACCATCCTCGAGAAATGTAGCACTTTCCGAGAACCTATTATCTTGGTGCAGGTAAAACTAACCTTTGTTTTGCACGCACCGAGTACTTTGACTTTCGTCTTACGAGACTAATCATCTCTATAGACTCAATCAAAGCGGGGGTTAACTGTAGACACCAACATTTGGTCCCACCGGATGGCCGATGATTAACGTGTACCACGTCGTAACATATCCGGTTTTCGTAAATTGAATGCTTGAAAAATGAATGAGCAATCACTAAAAATAGCTTATGATAAGTTCTAGTGGTCGAGCCGCATTAAAAAAACATTTTATTTCAAATAATTTCATAAATAAGTGACTCGGCCACGTACGCCGAGGAATCCAAAAGATTTCGTATAACGTAACTTTAGGCAAATGAATTGAAGTCAGGAAATAGTATCATGAATATTGAAAAACCAATAAGAATCGAGTCCCGGGCCTCAAGCGCTCAGTACCAGCGCCTAGACGCCTGCTGAGCGCTAGTGCAGACACCTTCATTTGGTCCTACTAGAAGGCCGATGATTAACGTGTACCACGTCGCAACAATCCGGTTTCAATAAGTTGAATGCTTGAAAAATGAATGAGCAATGGCTGGGAATAGCCGATGATAAGTTCCGATTGTATAGCCGCATGTAGAAATAATTTATTTCAAATCATTTCATAAATAAGCGACTCGGCCACGTAGGTCGAGGAATCCGGAAGATTCCCTGCGACATAGAAAAAGTATAGGCAAACGAAGCGAAATCGGGAAATAATATTACTAATATCGAAAAAACAACAAGCATCGTGTCCCGGGCCCCAAGTGCTCAGCTCGAGCGCCTAGATGCTTGGTGGGCGCTAGGGCACTTAAGCAAGCCTCAAAGGCCTATAAAAGGGCACGCCGACCAACACTAAAAAAAATCATTAATCATCACTTATCATTCACTCATCACAAAACTTTCTCCCTCTAAATTCCCCCCCCCCCCCAACATTCTCTCTATAGACTTTTCTTAAACACTTCTTCGAAAGCTCAATCCCGAAAGTCGTTCTTCAATCATTCAATGGAAATCATTCGACGACCGCCCGAAAGGTACTTCAAATGAGGTCGAAAATATCAACAACTTCGTCCTAAACTCTATAAATCTTTATTTATGTGATTTATTGTTTTCTTAGAAAATCGATATGCTTAAATTAATTCGTGAAACATTGACTAATTATGGCACAGTTTTCCATTAAAATCAACTTTAAGTAGAAACCCGAACTAGGTTGTTTACGTGCTCATGAATGCTCCATCTTTATCGTTTTCATCACCTAAAATCCATGCTTTGCTACAAGACCAGAAAAGCATGCTATCACATAACATAAAGATAAATCATTTAACACGGCTTAAGATCCTTAATATTAACTAATCCTAAAGTGGTCATGATGTGAATTTGAATATCTGTGATGATACACCAATACTGGATGAGACAATCAACCTACTAATAAATCCTATTGGGTTTAACAAAGATAAATCACATGTATGGGTGATAATGATATTGATGAACACTAACACTGTGCAGATATGTGATGGTGGTGGCTTCGTAGCCAACACTATGGATATTGATCATTAATACTTTAAGTTAAGTGATAGTAACTCTAATTAATGCACTCATAGGATGGAAACACGTGGTGGTTACAAGGAACAAGTTGGTTTGGTCCATGAGTTTTTCCTATTTCACTTGATAGGGTTTTCTCATTTTGGACATTATTATTGTTAGTTCTTGTGGAGTCTTGCTAATCATAAATATGCTAAAAGACATGAAGAATGATTTCTTGAAGGTTTCTTGATTAAAAGATTGAATCTTGAAGCATTTCTTGAAGTTCTTGGAATTCTTGAAGTTTGCGCAAAATTGGACGAAGCACTATGGCGTGATTTTGGACGATTTTTGTGGTTCTTGGGCATCTTCAAGATCTCGTGATTTTTGGTCTAATTTCTGATGATTTTTGTTAGGATAATTTCTTGATTAGTTAGTTAGTTAGTTAGAGTTTGTTAGGAAAGATAAGATCAAAGTGCAAGTTGCATGATGATGTGGCAATTTTATCTTTAGTTTGTTGAACAACTTGTGCAAGTTGCACAAGTGGGGATTATTTTCCTAGGGTTTTTCGTGTTTTATTAGTTTTTTTTAGGTAGGATTTTGTTGATGATTATACCTATAAATAATCTCAACATTAGTTTATAAATTAATTGAGTTTTATGAATTGAATTTTTCAATACAATTTTTCCGAAAATTTGCACAAATTGTGGACTTTAATTTGTTCGAAATTTCTACCATAAATTTGTGAGTCATGAGTGATAAAAAAATTTAGATCCTAGTTAATTAATTACAGGAGTGTATTAATTAATTAGCCTTCAATTAAATAATTCGGGAGTGGAGAGTTTAAAAGATAACAACACGTGAGTTTTAGGTTATATTTGCGAGTACCACTTAAAATCCACATCAATTTGGTATCAGATTTCAGGGTTTTGGAGAAATTCTTAATTTTTCACGATCCTTGGTTTGTTGTTTTCACTTCGTCCGTTTTTCCAGTTTCGAGGGCAGAATTAAAGTGGCTGGTTCTGCTTCGTTAAAATGGATTTTTGAGTGATTCTTTTTTTCAAATTGGTTGTTTTTGTGTCTGCTTTTCACCTGTAAAATCTCATAATCAATATATTTGAGGAAGAATCGTTCTGGAATCGTTTTCTTGCAAGTGGTAAGAAATCGTATTTATTGGACTGTTTTTACGCAAATTACACATAGACATTTTGGCTACGATTCTGTGCATGAAAATTTTTTCGAGTGTCGTATACATATAGGGGAATATCTCCACAAAAAATCAGCCATAGAAGAGTTGTTTAGGTGGGGTTTTGGTGTTCATACGTTCATCCAAAAGTTTGGACAATTTTAGATGATGGATTGGCATAACAATGTCGTGTCTGCTTATGACTTGCTCTCATATTTTCTCCTTCGAAATAAACCAGATTGTTCTCAGTGTCAAGGGTTTGGCCATGTAAGGAGTCAATGTGTTAAAGATGTAGAAATATCTACGGAGCTGTATTTAGAACTATTATTGGAAGAGTTACAAGAAGAACAGTCGAAAGCTTCAATTATGGACAAATCTAGAGTTCTCCATCATATTCATGAGTTTGACTCAATGTTATCATTGGAAGATGTTATAGTGAATGAAGAACTCGAGGATCCTGCCAACAAAGTTTTGCAAGATGTTGAAGAATTGCATCACAACGACGAGGTTGCAGTTCGCAAGCCATCCCAAGAATCGAAACTGATTGATTTTTCACAAAATTGGGATATATTGGATCATGAAACGAAAGTTATTGAAGATGCTTTTGATGATATGATTTATTCAACACCAACTTTGTTTGAAAATTCTCTTGGTATTGGAAATCCCCAAGGAGTACTTTGTCATTTTAATAACGCTACACAAGATGATACAATTCAAAGTTGTGCTCACATGTTCAAAGTTTTTGTTCATCAACCGAATTGTGACATGGGATATCAAGATGATATTTGTGTGATCATTCATTCTTTTTTCTCTACAAAAGAAAAAATTCGAGGTCGTATTTTTTTCAAAGGAGGGGAGAATGATCAAGAATCAATGAGGGTTAAAAAGGTGATTGTCATAATCAGTTTGTTTAATGTTTGAATATGGATTATTTGATCACACATGGGAGTTGTCTTCTTCAATCATGAGGATAGGAAGAGAATATCATTGAATGTTATAGGGCAACCTGCCTCACAATTAGTCACCGACCAACCCATCATCAACATTGACGTGAATTCGGGTACAAGTGAGACTCCTATGTCAATCCAATTATGGATGAACCAATTAACCTTATAATAAATCCTATTGGGTTTGATAAAGATTAAACACAGGTATGGGTGACCATGGTGAAGATTGATGACACTGTGGATGAGAGTGGGGGCTTCCTAAGCCAACACCATTAGTCACTTATACATTGCACTGGTGGAGTAAGGTGTTAATTTTAATATGCTAGTCCATCATTTGAATATGTCTTATTACATATTGGATTAAGCACTTTACAGGATGGATACGGATGGTGGTTCCAGGGAAAAGGTCGGTTTGGTCCATGAGTTTTATCCCACTTCACTTGATAGGGTTATCTTATTTTGGACATCATTGCTTTATAGTGTGCGAGTCTTTTTAGTTAGAGTTTTCCTTCAAAATTATCTTTGGAGCATGGTGAATGGTTTCTTGAAAGTTTCTTGATTAAAATATTCAATCTTGGAAGGTTTCTTGATTAAAAGATGCATTCTTGGAAGGGTTCTTGAAAAATCCAGAAAATAGCGAAGATTCTTGAAGCGTGATTTTGACAATCTCAAGGGAGTCTATGGGCTTCATTTTGGCGAGCTTCCACACGATAAAATTGAAGATTTTATTTTGTTTATTTCATTTATAGATTTAGAATAGATTTTTTTTTATTAGGATTTGTGCAAATTGATTCAAGATAAGGATCAAGTTGTGTAAGTTGCTTAGGAGGAAATTCGATTTTGTGGATAACCACAATAGGGGCGTGTTTTTTGATTGGTTCCAAGTTGTCTAGGTTAGTTACGGTTGTTATTAAGTTTGTAGGATATTTTCCTATAACTAGCCTAAGGATTCTATGTAACAACATAAGTGTTTTTCTTTGAAGTTGATGTGAATGTTGATAAAAGAAATCGTCACTCACAATGGGATATTCTTAGTTCATTTTTCTCCAAAGCTAAGCACCAAGAAAATCGATCTAAGTCGAATAATTTTATGAGTTGATTAAAGCTATGCACCCTCAATTCCTAAAATTATCCTCACAAGAGTCTAAAGCCTATGCACCAACACTTTTAAGAAGTTCGAAAATTTCAACACACTCAAAAATTTCCTTACCTTCAGTTTTGATTTGTTTTGTAGAAAACAAGCAAACTTAAACAATCAATGTTTATTGAATTCACTAATCTGAATTTTTACAAGCTAATGTTCAGATTATTTATAGTAATAATCATCAACAAATCCTAAATAAACTAAGCTTAATTTACACGCACAACATTAAGTAAATTCACCCTAATCTAGTGACTCATCAATGACTCACAAGATAAGAATGTCACATCATCACTGCATGTCATGCAACTTGCTAAAATATCCTAACAAACTCTATCTAATCAACAAAATATCCTAAAAAACTTGTTCTTACCTTGATAATCAAGATAATCAACAAATTACAACCAGATTTACTCAAAAATCAGATTTACCCAAACTCAACAAAAATCGTCAAAATTGACGCAAATCTATGCTCGTCCAAATTTGCGCATTTTTGTGAATTTTCTTCAAAACTTCAAGAAACCTTTCAAGATTCCATTTTTTAATCAAGAAACCTTAAAGAAGTCATTCTCCATGTGTATAAGGCTGTAAATGATGATTAAGACACTTCAAGAAATAAAAGACTCAATGACTAAAATGAGAAAACCCTATGAAGTGAAGTGGGAGAAACTCATAGCCAAAACCATCTTATTCCCCCAATTTCACCATTCTTTCCTTTGCTTCAATGATCAAGTATTTTCGTGTGTCACCAGACACACCCATGATGATGTCTTAAAAGATCCCAAAAGCCTTGAATCCCCATAAGCCATTATTTCCCCCATACATGCATCACTTTTAGAAGGCATTATTAAACCTTCGAAGTTATCATCTTGTTTCGTATCAGATATTCAATAAAATTCGCTTTTCTTGCGCAAATTAAAAGAGTTTTATTTGTTCAAGATTCTTCCTTAAATTCGTGAATTCAGGAGTGAAAGATCAAATTTAGATCCTAATTAATTAGTTTTAGGAGTGTGCTAATTAGTTAGTCTTCAATTAAATTCGTCCAGGAGTGGGAGTTTAATTGATTCAAACGTGAGTTTTGAGTGTTATTTCCGAGTACCACTTAAAATCCACGTCAATTTGGTATCAGATTTCAAAGTTCTTTTCGACCCATCATGGGGGAAGCTAATTTAACAAAATCAATGCAAGACATGATGACTAAATTAGAAGAGATGGACGTGAGATAGAGACAAATTAAATTAATGTACACTTTGATGTTTTGGCACGAGAATTCCAACGCAAATTGGATCTTCAATCTGTGCATTATTTTTGTGGGGATGATATTGATGATGAAGGTTCTCACTTGTCTTCTTCCTCAGATTCCCATAAAAAACTTCCCAAAAGCAAGCCTAAGTTTGATTATCGTGGAATTAAGCTTGATGATTTCACTGGCCAAGGTTCCCCAGATGACTATCTTGAATGGGAAAGACAAGTGGAGAAGATTGCTGAGTATAAAGGTTTTGATGATCGAAAAACCTTTAAAATTGCTTACATAAGATTGACTTAGAATGCAGAATTATGTTATGAAGGTATAAAGGCCAAAAGAAAACGCCAAAACAAAGCAAAAATCATCACCTGGTCTCACCTTAAAACGATGTAGCGTGATAAATATGTGCCTTTTGACTTTGATCAACAAAATTATGTTAAGTTGACTTCTCTATACCAAGGCACCATGAGTGTGCGTGACTATATTGCTCAATTTGAAAGATTATCTTTGCTTTGTGACTTAGAGGAACGAGAACATATGAAGCTGGCAAGATTTTTGAAGGGCTTAAACAAAAATATTGATAAGGAGCTCGATTTGGCTCAATATCACACTTTTGATGATCTCTACAAATTGCCATTGATGGTGGAAAAACATGCCTAAGGGGATTCCACACGCAATTTTGTGCCTTTCACTGGTAACTCTAGCTACATTCCTCCGGACTTGAGTAAAAATATAAAAGCAAATTCAACACCACTACCAACTACAGTTCCTGCAACTCCTAGCTCTTCAGGGGAAAACCAAAGAAAGTGGTTTCTAAAGCAAAATATTAAGATCGAAGGAGATGTTATAAATGTCAAGGTTGTGGTCATCCTGACTTCATGCACATTGCTGAGTATAAAGGTGGCGAAGATTTTGCTGTTAGAAGAGCCTTGCATTCGACAGTAGAACCACATGCTACGCAGAGAGAAAGCTTATTTGACAGTATTTGCAAGATTGGTCCATATCTATGCAATTTAATCATTTATAGTGGGTCTTGCACGAATGTAGCATCTATATATCTAGTAAAAAGATTAAAATTGATGCAGAGAGACCATAATAGTCCTTATAATTTGAATTGGCTTGATGATACAAAGGAGATTAAGTAAAGAAGCAAGGCTTGATCAATTTCACAATTAGACTATATAATGACGAATTGTGGTGTGATGTTGTGCCTATGACTGCGTGCCAGTTGCTCCTGGGAAGACCATGGAAGTATGATAAGAAGGTGCAACATAATGGGGAATCAAATGTTTACTCTGTACGAAAAGGTAAGAAACAAATAAATCTCCTACCATTGACTCCATCTGCAGGAAAGGACCAGAAACAAACTAGTTTATTCCTTTCTGCTAAGGAATTTGAGAAGGAGGTGGAATAAGGGAACCCTGCATATATTCTCTTTGTAAAGGAAACAACTTCAGATAAGGTATCTACAGATTTGCGCCTCACCCCTTTACTTGAAGAGTTTGCTGATGTGTTTCCTGATGAATTGCCTAATGAACTACCCCTAATTCGAGGAATTGAACATGCTATTGATTTTATTCCTAGAGAACCTATTCCTAATAAGCCTGCTTATAGATGTGATCCTGAAGCATCTAAGGAACTCCAGCGCCAGATTGATGAATTGATGCAAAAAGGGTTAGTTCGTGAATCAATGAGTCCTTGCGCAGTTCCTACTTTACTGGTACCTAAGAAAGATGGCGCTTGGAGGATGTGCATTGATTCTAGGGCAGTTAATAACATAACAATCATGCATAGATTTCCTATGCCTAGACTTGAGGATATGTTGGATAAATTACATGGAGCAAGCATGTTTTCGAAAATAGATCTGAGAAGTGGCTATCATCAGATGAGAATTCGTGAAGGTGATGAATGGAAGACTGCTTTTAAGACTAAACAGGGTCTATATGAGTGGTTGGTGATGCCTTTTGGTCTATGCAATGCACCTTGTTCGTTCATAAGGTTAATGAATGAGGTATTGAGGCCTTTTCTAAACAGGTTTATTGTTGTCTATTTGGATGATATTATTGTTTATAATAGAGACGTACATGAGCACCTAGATCATTTGAGGCAATTGCTTAGTAAGTTACGCGAGCAGAAATTGTATGGAAAGTTGGAAAAGTGTGAATTCTTGCTGGAAAAGTTTATTTTCCTTGGTTATATTGTAAGTGGCGCGGGTATTATGGTGGATCCCTCCATAGTTGAAGCTGTTAAAACTTAAAAGATACCTGTCAATGTGCATGAAGTTAGGATAATATCTTTGATAATGACATGCCAAGAGAATTGCAAATTGGCCTCACACTCAATCCTCAAGAAAGGGTTGATTTCATAGTAACTCTCAAAGAATTATTAGATATATTCTCATGGTCGTATGAAGACATGCTGGAAATCGATCCATAAATAGCTAAACATACTATCCCTCTAAACCATGGGGCCAAGCCTGTCAAGCAAAAGATTAGGAGAATGAAACCGGACGTTCAACTGAACATGAGAGAAGAGGTCATCAAAAAGTTACAATTCGAATTCATAATGGTGGTCAAATACGCTGATTGGGTTGCCAACATTGTTTCGTACCTAAGAAGGATGGGAGGGTGAGAATGTGCGTGGACTTTCAAGATATAAACAAGGCAAGTCCAAAAGACGACTTCCCACTACCTTATATTGATGTTCTTATCGATAACACGGCTAGTAACACCATATTGTCCATCATGGACGGATACGCAGGGTATAACCAAGTTTAAATGGCAGAAGAAGACATGGAGAAGATAACATTCGCTACTCCATTGGGGTTATACTGTTATAAAATTATGTCATTTTGCTTAAAGAAAGACGGTGCCACGTATCAACGTGTCACTACCACGCTCATTCACGACATGATACACAAAGAAGTAGAGGTGTATTTGGATGACATGATAGTGAAAACTAAGCAAAGGGGTGAACATAATCCCGCTTTGAGGAAATTCTTAAAAAGACTTCAGAGGTTCAACTTGAGACTCAATCGTCAAAAATAAGCTTTCCGGGTTACATCAGGAAAGTTGTTTGGTCATCTGAAGCGCTCGTGAAATCTAAATCGATCCCATAAAGACCAAGGCCAGCATGTCCTTGAATCCACCCAAAACTGAGAAAGAAATCTGAGGATTTTCAGGAAGGCTCCAATACATCAGTAGGTTCATCTCTGATCTCACCATGATAACCTAACCTATATTCAAGAAGTCAAAGAAAAATTGCTCCAAAAGAATGGGATGACAATTGCCAACGAGACATTGACAAAATCAAAAAGTATCTCACTAATCCGCAGATTTTAGTACCTCCTACACCGGGACATCCCTTGAGGCTTTGCTTGACTGTCACGTAGACAGCTACTGGAGCTACATTAGTGAAAGAAGTCGACGGAAAAGAAAATGGTATTATTACCTAAGTAAGAAATTCCTGCAACACAGAGAAAAATACTCCGACATCGAAAAATATGCTTAGCATTGGTGTAGTCTACTAAGAAATTAACACACCACTTGCTTACCCATACAGTCCACATAGTAAGCAAGGGGGATCCACTGAAGTATCTCTTCAATAAACCCGCGGTAAATGGGAGAATATTGCGATGGACGATAATGTTTGTCGAGTTTGACCTTAAATTCGTGTCACAAAAGTCCATAAAAGGTAGTGTCATTTCGAAATTTTTAGCCGATTCTCCAAATGAACCTCGACCTTAGGATTATGAATATCCCAACGAGGAGTTAATAATGACAGAAGAAGAAAGTTGGTCTTTGTACACTAACGATGCCTCCAACAAATAAGGATGTGGGGTTGGTGTCCCACTTATTTCACCAAAACAAGAGCCTACATTTGGTCCCACCCAAAGTCCGATCATTAACGTGTACCACGTCGCAACAAGTCCAGTTTCCGTAAGTTAAATGCTTGAAAAAATGAATGAGCAATCGCTGGAAATAACCGATGATATGTTCTAATGGTCGAGCCGCATGTAATAACGTTTTATTTCAAATCATTTCATAAATAAGCGACTTGGCCACGGACACCAAAGAATCTGGAAGATTCCGTACGACATAAAACAACTTTAGGCAAATGAAGTGAAATCGAGGAATAATATCACGAATATCGAAAAAATGATAAAAATTGAGTCCCAGGCCTCAAGCGCTCAGCGCGAGCGCCTAGACGCTCGTCGAGTTCCTAGATGCTTGGTGGGCGCTAGGGCGCTCAAGTAAGCCTCCAAGGCCTATAAAAGTGCACGCCAACCGACACTCAAATAAAAGTCATCAACCATCACTCATCATTTACTCATCACACAACTTTCTCTCACTAAATTCTCTCCAACTTTCTCTCTCTAAATATTTCTTAAACACTTCTCCGAAAACTTCAATCCCAAAAGTCTTTATTCAAGCATTCAAAGGAAATCGTTCGACAACTACACGAAAGAAACTTCAAATGAGCCCGAAAACATCAGCATCTTCGTCCTAAACTCTATAAATCTTTATTTATGTGATTTGATATTTTCTTAGAAAATGGACATGCTTAAATTAATTCATAGAACATTGACTAATCATGGATCGGTTTTCCACACAAATCAACTTTAAGTAGAAACCCGAACTATGTTGTTTACGTGCTCTTAAATGCACCATGTTTATCGTTTTCATCACCTAGAATCTATGCTTAGCTACAAAACCGGAAAATCATGCTATCAAATAATGCAAAGATAAATCATGTAACACGACTTAAGGTCCTTAATATTGACTAATCCTAAAGTGGTCACCTTCACATGTTATTAGGAGTTATGTGTGCATTACTCAAAACCCGCCTAGAAAAGTTCCTATGTGCTCTTAGGGCTAATATAGAAATATCTACGATATAATTCGATATTATGATCGGGAAATTGCATATGAAACCAAGAAGAGGCCGCTATACGCGAGGGGACATTGTGAACTATTCTCGTCGTTACCCCCGTCCCCTAATCAAGAGATATGAGACCTTCTTATCATTGGCTGTCAACTTGCCTTCGGGCAAGACCTAATGGGGTTCCGTGAGCTTCCGAAAAGAGCACTGTGGCGTCTTCACTACTAGGGTTTTGAGTTTCTAGACTCACTCCCTATGCAAAGCATACTCACACTATGCAAACAACTAAAGACAATCGATTTCCATAAAAAGGGCACCTGGACCGGTCAAAAAAGCCATGGGTCCTACAGCTAAGACGCTCGTTGAGCGCTAGGGCGCTCAAGCAAGCTCCAAAGTCCTATAAAAGGCACGCCTTTTAATTGATCATTCATTTATTCACTCATCTTCACTTCACACTATTTACATTCCAACCCTCTCTCTCTTTACATTCTCTCTCTCAATTTTTTTTTAAAAACTACTTCAATCATCTTTGAAAACTCAAATCAAGTTCTTAGAATTCTTCCTCAAGCATTCAAAGGAAATTGCTCGACGGTCGCACTAAAGGTACTTCGAATGAGGCTGAAAAAATCAACAACATCGTCCTAAGCTCTGCAAATCTTCAAACATAAAATTTATCGCTTTCATAGAAAATCGACATGCCTAAACTAATTCATGAAACATTGAGTAATCATGGCTCGGTTTTCTATTAAAATTAACCATAAGTTGAAACACAAACTAGGTTGCTTACGTGCTCATGACTGCTACATGCTTATCGTTTTCGTCATCTAGAATCTATGCTTAAAGACAAGACCGAAAAAGCATGCTATCACATAAGAAACAGATAAATCATGCAACACGGCTTAAGGTTCTTGATATTAACTAACCCTAAAGTGGTCATCCTCACATGTTATTAGAATTTATGAGTGCATTAATAAAAAACCCACCTAGGAACGTTAGTATGTGCTCTTAGGGCTAATACGGAAATATCTATGACATAATTCGATATTATGGTTGTGAAATTATGTATGAGACCAAGTAGAGGCCTCTATATGCGAGGGATTACGGTGAACTACTTTTGTCCTTACCCTCGTCCCCGGATCCAGAGATATGAGACCTTCTCATCCTTGGCTGTCAATTTGCCTTCGGGCTAGACCTAATGGGGTTCCATGAGCTCCCAAAAAGAGCACAGTGGCGAATTCTCTACTTGGGTTTTGAGTTTCTAGACACACTCCCTAAGCCAAACATACTCACACTATGCCAACAACTAAAGACATTCAATGTCCGTAAAAAGGGCAAGTGGGCCCCTAAAGCTCCGGGTTCCACAAACACCAATATCAAAGTGCATTGTAACTTAGGTACAAATAAAACTTTTTCTATAGTCAAATCATGAGCAAAAACTACATGACCCAATTTGGTAGCAATGACTTGATCACCATCAGGAAGACCAACGGGACACGATGAGATTGATGCAGCATCAACTAAGCATGTGTCTTCACCGTTAACATGATGTGAACCTTCTATGTTATTAATTCAAGCCATAACAAAATACTCAACACTCATCATTTCTTGTTGGCATTGATTGTACATATTAAGGAATACTTGGAATTAATCAGGTTCGATCTCGAGTAAAGAGGAAGGAGTGGGGCTGGTGGGCACGATCTTACCACTGGATAGGGAAGTGGTCCCTTCACTACTGCCCTCTGTGTCAGCACGAACGGGGGTCAATTTGCTGCGAACAGAAGAAACTACAAACGAGGCGATTGATACATGTGGAGGCTTCCCATTATGAGTTTTATCAGGCCACCCCTTCGGGTATTAACGAAGCTTGAAGCATTCTGCTTTCTCATGGCCTACTTTGCGACAATATGAGCAAACACGTGGGTCTCGATTTGTAACTTGGCATCCTTGCTTTGAACAATCCCTTAAGAACATTCCTCTTGGAGTAGGGCTTTATAGGCGTGTTTCTAATCGGCACGGGGTTGTTAGGACAGTAGGTTGGTGTGAGCGGAGGCGTACAAAGTGTCATCGACGCCGATTAAAAATTGATGAAGAATTTCCTCTACGTTATCTGTAGCAAATTATTAACTACCTTACAAGTACATAAACCATATTCACAACCGTGAAGGGGATTGAGATGAGATAAATCATCAAATAAACCCATCAATTTGGCATAATATTTGCCAATATTCATCCCTGATATTTGTTTGCAATCAATAATGGCAACCAGCAATAGTTCCAACCGAGGTCCACTATAAATACTAAAGCATTTTTCACAGTGTTTGGGAACCCAAGTAACTGTACTTGGGCCCATGGGAATTGTAATGGACTAAGCCCAAATATATATATATATAACTACAAATGATACAAAAGTAAGCCCTAACAAACACTAATCAGGCCCAATATAACTTTGATCAATCTAAACAGCATAAACGGCCCACAAGCAAGCCCATTATACGGCCCTTCGGCACATTATGCCAGGTGGCACTTCAACCGTCGTACAACAACTGACTTTTGTCCATAAATACCCACATTTATGAAACTTTTTTCATGTATTCAATTCTAAGCTAACTCATTAACACTCTCAAGCTATTACACTTTCAAGACTTGACTCAACACATTTGCTTACTTAGGCATCGGAGGGGCATTCCACGGACACACCCTCGAGGCTAGTTAGTTTGTTTACTTGTGCTAGACCTTCGGACAACTCCTTCGGACCCTTGCACTCATGAACATTGATCTTCTCCAATTCAATCAACATTCTACTCTGGATCATATTGTTTCTACCCGAAACAATTTGGCGCCGTCTGAGGGGAAGACATTTCATAGTAAAAAAAACATTGATTAATTTGAAAAAAAAAAAAAAACATTACTAATTCTAAAGTGGCAAGAATTAGTGGACAAACTTTATCTTCAAACTCTTCCGAATCAGCCGCCTCCTACACACAGGAGATGAAATAAGTATGGTTTGGTGGGCAAAGGGAACGTGACAATGGCCCTCGTTATCGTCAAGAGCGCTCTCAGAATACTACAGTGTCAACATTACCAACGACTTCTCAATTAGCAGAAGTTGTTGCCATAAGCAACTAACTAGTTCCTCCATGCGAATGGAACGGTAGGCGGTTCACGTATTGAAACTGGCCGAAGGCATAGGTCTGGAACACCCCATTCACTCTCTGTTTCATGGGTGAGACAAAGGGAAAGTAGGAATTATGTGTCGGCCGGTGGAATGCATAATTGCCGAGTACCTAGTGGAACACAAAGCCCACGAGGGAACTGACCTCATAGGACTAGAACCACGACACACCACGCTTCGGCAACTAGTGCCGATGGTTCACAAAGGACCAACAGCACGAGGCAAAATTTAATACCCCACATTTTCACACCTTTTAAGGAAGTATTTTTGTACTTTATACGTGTAATTTTAATATTTTTATTGAAAAATTATGTTCACTAAGAATATTTTAAAAAAAATAATAATAACAGTAATAATAATAATAATACAAAATAAGCTTTAATCAAAAATAATTATTAGTGTTTATAAATAATATTTTATGTTTTATAAAATATTTTAAAAGGCTTCTAAAAATAGAATTTTCAAGAGTTTCCTAATTTATTTTGAGGCAAGGGCCTAAAGGTAATTTCCACTTTTTAGGATAAGTATGGGCTTTTTCAAATCCTACTTTTGGGCCTATAAATACCCTTTAAAACCCAAATTTTCAGATTTCATCCATCATAATTGTATTAGGATTCCAAAATCTAGAGAGAGAAAGAGAAAAAAAAAAGAGAGGAGCAATTTCCGAAAAAAAAATTCTTTTTGCTCGGTTTTCACTGAAAAAAATAAAGAAAAAGTGTCATTTCTTTCCTTGGGATTCGTGCTCGCCGGAGCCCACTCGCCGGACCATCACCTCGCCACCGCCGGTTACCTTCCCCTTGATTTTCGGTATATTTTCAAATACTTTAAATAAAATTCTCCTTTCTTTTTGATTCAATCTTGCAAATTCATGTTCATATTTATGTATAATCATGATTTTATAAGTTTCAAGCATGTTTTATGAAGTTATGATTTTTTTTAAAGCATGAATTAGTTTGTTGATCATGAAATTTTAGATTAGGGTATATAAAGTATGAAAGTTTTGAGTTTTGTGAGTTTTTATGATTTAAGCTTCAATATTATGATCATGAATTGATGTTGTGTGAATTTATGATGATTTTATGAAGTTTAGTTTGATTTTTAAAGGCTTTAAACATAAAATAAATTGCTGTCCAAATTTTGTAATCATGAAATTCAATAGAATAATTATTATGAACATGTTTTGGTTTATGAAAAATTATTCTAAAGCATAGATTGGTTTCATAATGATGTTAGTTGATTGTAAAAGAGTTTTGCCATGAATTTATGATGTTTTTCTGAGTTTTTCATGACTTTAAAGTTAATAAACAAATCTGAAAATTTTATAAAAACAAGTTAAAATAAGTTTTAAGTGTTCATATTATACTAGTATGATGACATATAAATTCTATTATGTTACATATGATTTTTAGTATGTTTCATGAAGTTTAAAAGTGATTTAAACGTGTTTAACATGTTGTATAGATTTTATAAAGTGAATAATTAGGCTTTTAAAGTATGTAATTAGCATGAATTGATCATATAAATTAAGTAATACATTGTATGATTGATTTATGTTGTTTTTGAAGTTTTTCAAGGAGTTTTAGTAATTTTAAATTACTGTTCACTTTTCTAAAGTGACATAAAATTTATGTTAAGGTTTTATAAAGCATGAATAAGTCCCGAAAACCAAGTAATCTTGCAATAGAAAAATTAAAGTGAAGTATGGAATTGAATAGATACCATATAAGGAATGTTTTGGACAAGTTTCCAATATAGAAGTTAGTTTATAGTTGTTGTAGAACTTAGTCAGCAAGGTTTTAATTTAGTTTCTGTTTTCTTTATGTAGTTGACTTTGAATTAGTCAACTTTTAGAAGTTGTGGCGGAGCACCACTATTTCACAAGATACGTAAGTACTAAAGACAAACACAAGAATTGGAATTCATGCATGGATGATCCTATATGTTATGAAATATTGTTATGCTGGTTTGAATCATGAATTGATGTGCATGACAAGTTTTCTTAGAAGCATGATTTCATATTATGTGGGCATTCCATGTTAAATAGCGACATAAATTTTATAAGATTGAATTGGAATGTTATGATCAATTTAATTTGGCCAATAGTTTATTATTAAAGGAATGAAGTTATTTTTATGTTGGTTAGTTACTTAATCAACAAGAAAGGTAGTTGGGAATTTTTATTCACATGATTAAAAGGAGTTTATCAGCAAATAATTTGTACATTTTGCCACTCACAGTTTAATTTGTGGTCAAGGGGAAAGTAAATATTTAGCCACTCACAGTTAATGTGTGGTAAAGGAAGTTCAGTTTAATTAAAGGACACACATGAGATTAATTTTAAATCACCTTAAATTGAAGATAATTAATATGGCTTGCTTAATGTGATGCATGTTTTTGGTGTGATGTTTTATGTGAGTTATAACATTGTTAAATCTGTTAATCACATAAAGTATAAGAGGATTTGCGTCAAAACTCTTGGAAAGTATATACCTTGAGTATGAACAATGGGGGGAGTTGCATGGAACACTGATCTATGACTTCTAATTGGAGTACAAGACGTTGTACTCTTTTATATTTATAATGTGCTAGAATTTCGTCAATTTATGTGACTGTAGGGGCCCCGGATTTTAGGGTCCCAAATTTTTTTGGTCAACTTCCCCAAACCGTCCATAGGTGAAGTTAAACCTGAAAAATTGGCTTAAGGAAAGGTGAAATGGACTTTTTTAGAAGTATTTTGCAAAAAAATAAAATAAAATAAGGAACACGGGAATTTCAGTCGCGCAGCAACGTAGCGTGACAAAGTTTGTCACACTGACTGTGCAGCGCTACAACGTTTGTCACGCTACAGGTGTAGCGCAGCAAACTTTGTGACGCTGCGACATTAGCGTGATAAAGTCTGTCGTGCTACGCTATTATAGTGTTTTTTTAATTTTTAAATATCTTTTTTCGACTGAGATAATATCAACGAATACGGACGATGCTAGTAAGGAGTCGCCAATGATTTTTAGGAAACAAACTCATAAATCGTGTATTTAGATTGATTACGAATACAGGACGATAATCTAAATTGCACGAATAACCCTTTCGATCCCATGGGGATGACTCTAAGTTATGATCTCACGAACCAAAGGTTGGTTTCGGGGGTGAAGGTACTAATATGGCGGAGTGCGTCATATTATCCCGTACGTAGGCGGCCATTACTAGTTTCCTCTCAATTATACACAAGTTATAAAGAACCACAAAATAATAACTTACAACCTAACCCAAAATTACTATTATTATGGTGAAATCATATAAAAGTAATTAATTTAGTCAAATCGTCGTTAAGATTAATTTAAGGTTCCTAGCATGATACAATTTGTCCGAAAATTATCTTAGTTTAATGTGATAAATTAATTCAAATTAAGTCCTTTAACAAAAACATTGTGAAAAATTGAAATAAATATACAAAGAAGTAAATACAACAATCAATACATAACGTTTAATTTAAGACTATCAGAAAACTTACACTTCTCGCTTGATTATTGTTTCTTCGAGTATCAATTTGGACAAAGTTTCGGATTTAATTCGTAATAATAAGAAATTAACCCACTTTATTAGAAATGAAATACGAAAATAATTTGCTGGAGAAGTTTAAGTGTAAAGAGAAAACGAGAAAAAAGAGAGAGAAAGTAGGTTTAGGAGAATGAGAGAATGTCAGTTTTGGAAGTGTGAGAATGGGTAGAAAAAAGATCAAGAGAGTCAAGAGGATCGTTTTAGAGGAGAAAAAAGGGTATTTATAAGGAAAACGTGTAGCGCGAAAGGTTTTATCACGCTGGCCAGGTAGCGTTACAAGTTTAGTGACGTTGACCAGCCAGCGGGACACAAGCTGTCACGCTGCGCAGCTAGCGCTGGCTTGCTTGTCACGCTGCTGCGTCAGCGCGACTTGCTGAGTCGCGCTACGCTAAGACTCTCTCTTTTTTTAAAACAAAAATCAAATATTAGGTTTATATAAAAATCCAATAATATAAATGGGTTTTTTAAAAAAAATTGTAATTTAAGGAAAATAGTAAAATTAAGTCCAATAACATCAATTGTCCAATAATCTAGAGAAGTGGGTTTTATTGTTGATCATGGAGTCTTACCGCGGGACCGGGGACTAAATTAGGTCTCTACAGTTAGCCCCCACATTGATTGAGTATGAGTAAGACGAAAATCGAAGTATCTTGAATCGCTTTTTGAGTCTTCCATATTCGGAACTGAGGGCTCCTTATATTAACTAATGGGTGTATCAAGATTTTAGAAAGCAATGGCTTCCGGAACATAAATAACTCTTTTGTTTTCGAAAATTGGAATAGTTATTTACTAATTAAATGACTTTCTTACTTTGAAATCGACATATAGAAAATAAGTTTTGATAAATTCGTTTATTTATTTAAAACGTCTTAAATTCAATTTTATACGGAAAAGTAATAAATTAGTGTATTTGTTACTAATCTAGTAAATTCGCTTATTTACTAGAATATTTGAACACAAAAGGGTAATAAATTCACTTATTAATTACTATTTTAGTAAATTCATTTATTTACTAAGAATATTTGAAGAAAAGGTAATAAATTTGCTTATTTATTACTATTTTAGTAAATTCACTTATTTACCAAAAAAGTGTTTGAAGAAAAGGTAATAAATTCGCTTATTTAGTATTATTTTAGTAAGTTCGCTTATTTACCAAAGGAGTGTTTGAAAAAAAGGTAATAAATTCGCTTATTTATTACTATTTTAGTAAATTCGCTTATTTACTAAAAATATTTGAAGAAAAGGTAATAAATTTGCTTATTTACTTAAAAAGGTGTTTGAAGAAAATGTAATTAATTCGCTTATTTAATATTATATTTAATAAATTCGCTTATTTACTAAGAATATTTGAAGAAAAGGTAATAAATTCGTTTATTTATTACTATTTTTAGTATATTCGCTTATTTACTAAGAATATTTGAAGAAAAGGTAATAAATTTGCTTATTTACCGAAATTATTGTAAAATGTAATAAATTCGCTCATTTATTACTATTTTGAGTAAATTTGCTTATTTACCGAAATTATTGAAAAATGTAATTTGCTCATTTATTACCACATTAGGTAAATTTGCTTATTTACCGAAATTATTGAAAAAAGGTAATGAATTCGTTCATTTATTACTATTTAGAGTAAATTCGCTTATTTACTAGAATTGTCGACAAAAGCTATGATGTTGTCATAAAATCACAAACCTTAACTCAATGTATTTTTCCTTTTGATTATTTTAGATAAAGGAGTGAAAAAGGGGATTAACATCAAGAACAAACTCAAAGCACTTGAAAATACAGCAAAGCACAGTTAACAACGCTAGCCTTGTAGTCACAAAGCCAACCACGCTGATGTATCAGCACGACAGTAGAAAAGGCGCTAAGACCTAATCCACGGTTACTGCTATCAGCTCCCAAGTGAGCGTTTGTTCATTTTTTGTGTTTGAAATGTTGCTCAAATTATAAAAGTTGATGTTCAATTGATAATACACGGTAGTATTGTGTGGGGACATTGGCGTGGTTTCATTGCTGGGCTTGAGTGATGGCGCTGCAGAATTAATCGCGCTACATGTTGTAGCGTGGTAGAGTTAGTCGCGCTACTGAGGCAACGTGTTTGGGTTTGTGACGTTGAGGTGTTAGCGTAGCACATTGTCTTGCGCTACTTTGCTCTTTTCTTTAAGTGCTTCTTCTTTTGTAACGTAAGTGCTTCTATCCCACGCATTCTTTAATTAAGTTAATTTTGAGAATATATGAGATGAATTGTGCTTACATATTGATTTAGAGAATTATTTGTTATAACTTATTCAAATGTAGTCATACAAATGTTCAAGCATATGAAATAAATTTGTTTTGTAATGATTAATGAAGAATGCTCCAAGCATTGTAAGAGTAGTATGCTTTTACTATATTAAACAAAAGTGCTTTGGCAAATGATTCTCTAAATGATGTTATAAAATGAAGTATAATGCTCCATGAACTATTGAGAAGTGTTCTTGATTAGTATGACTCGTTAGCTTTTAAATGTCATGATTAACATATTTTGACATTTTTAAGAGTGGTAGGATTCTAATTTAATAATCAAAAGTGATAGTACTCTTATTTAGTTCATTATAGGAGTAATGGGCTCTTAATTAATAATCAAAAAGTGAAAATGCTCTTGATTAATTTATTTTAATTATAAGAGTAATAAGCTCTTAATTTATAACCAAAAATGGAAATGCTCTTAATATTTATGAAGCAACGTGCTCCAAGAATAAGAAATCAATCATCCCATTATTTAGTACGATAAAAGTAAAAATGCTTTTAATTTTACCTCAAATGACATAGCGCAAGAAAATTAGTAGCGCTGCTGCTATAGCGTGACAAGCTTTGTTGCGCTACGTTATGGAGCGCTACATAATATGTTGCGCTTGTTAAGTGGCGCTGAAAATGTTGTGGCACTCCTCTTTTAGCGGTACAAAGTCTGTGATGCTACGCTTTTTTAATTCTCTGGCACTTTTTTTTTTTGTAAAAGCTTTTCAAGTTTAACTTCATTAATTGTTCTTGTATTATTGATTAGACCTTGGGCCTTTTATTTTTGACATATATCCAATGAGCTATATTTTGAGACCGAGGGTCCAAGTAGGGGAAAAATGGCAATGTTTTGTGGAGGGTTATCCGACTTACTCCCATAAAATAATCACCAAAATGAAGTTTCAAGTAAGACAAGTTCCATGTTTTTTTTCCATGAGGAGCAACAAGCAAATGTCATAAGCTTAATGAGATTTTGAAGCAAGTGGCTTCATAACTAATTTTGAAAATAATGTATCCCCCAGGGTGTATAAGGTGGTGTAAGTATGGAGACTTGTAGCAATAAGAGAGGTCACAAATATGTCTGCAAAGCTAGCTAGAAGAGTATGTATAAGTTATTTCTAATGTAAGTATGCTCAAATTAGCTACAAACAAGAACGAGGAAAACAACCAAAAATATGCACAAATGAGCACGGAGGTGCCATAGCATGAGTTAGTAGGAAGCAAGGGATGGGGGTACCTCAACTTTCCCTAAATCGATTTTTTTTTTTTTGAAAAATAATGATTATTTTTTTGTATGAGGAGAATGAGGAAGAAAGAATAGTAGAAGTTAAGGATCCAAAATTGGTTACAGTTGTTGTATAATGTGCTTCTCAACTCTTTTGATTCACAGGGGAGTGATTTTAGCTTGCTCATTTGATCTTAGATTATGAGCCATCATCTTATACTTTCGTGATTGTCTTGTTTGAGAAGTTTGTTTCAACTTCAACTATTGGCTACTAGTAATGTGAATCTCTTTAGAGAAATAAGGGATCAATATTATAAATGCTTGCTCAAGTTTTGAAGTGTTGAAGATGATAATGCTTGAAATAGACGAGTTGCCAAGTTTATGAACACCAAAACTACAAGAGATAGGAAAGATTTTGGTGATGAGAGGATGATATGGAGTCAAAGTGATCCTCATGCTTCCATGGATAGGTATAAGATAGTTATGACGATTCATTCTTTAAGAAAAAATTAAGAAGCTTGATGATTTTGAGGAATAAAAAGGAACGAGTAAAGGAAGTATGTGAGTGTTTGAGTTAAAAGATGACACAATAAGAGTTGATGATGATGAGCATGATAAAGGAAACAATCTTGATGAAGAGGAGTATGCGTGAAAATAAGGAAAGAAGGATGATATGTGTAGAAGAAAATGACTTGCTTTATGTGACATTAAGGAAATTTTCTTGTAAGGACGGTTGTGCGTCCTAAAATAAAACAGTATCCAAGACCTTAGGTGGGTCTTGTGTTCAAAGGACCTTTTTTTTCATGGGCCCTTAAAATTTTACTCATGTTACATTTCCATAAGATGTAGGACTATTAAGACCACACCCTATGAAAGGTTGCATACATATCCAATTTGAGTTGGAATCAGGTCTTACGTAGCTCTTGCTTCTGAGTTATTGATGTGTTAAAAGTAATGACACAAGTTTTTTGCATTTTTCTTACACGTTAAGGAGGGCTTTTTCAGGGTTGTATCGTGGCTAAGCTTAAGGTGTAAGAAAGAAATGGAAAAGAAGGCTCAAATACCCATAATTAACCGAAACTATGCTACAAACTTGCTCTTAGACTTGAGCAACTCTATTACTTACAACTTTACTTGTTGACAACTTTTCCTTTATGGAGTTGCATTTTAATTTATGTCCTTGTAGCATTCCCATCCCCAGGCTAAGTTTGATGTAGGTTGAAAGAAACAAGCTATGTGTTTAGGCACAAACGGGCTACCAAGAAAGTGGATCGTAATGTAGGTTATTCAAGATAAGGGGGACATTTTAGGGTTTCAAAGGTGCCTTTTATGTTGGTGTATTGCATCTTTAAGTAAACACTAAGTGGACTTGCAGTGAGCCCCCAATTTTTGAGACTTAAATTAAGCCTCAATTGAACTTTTAGGCTCGTGATGACTGGGCCTATGGTTAATAAAGTAAAGTTTGTTGCCCAAAAGAGAATTTATCTGAACCACTTTGCTTTCATAACTTAATTAAGGAATTGACACATTTAATTTAAAGAATGTAAAATATAGAGTAGGTTGTTCAAGGTGTGGATGTGTCAAATTGAGGATGCATTTGATATGAACAATGTAGTCTATATTATGCCAATTATGCTTTAACTTGTTCTTCATTGCCATGTTGATAAACTCAACTTGATGAGCTCATTCAATTGTAATTGTTTAAGCAAGACATGATGAGTAGAGAGAGAATGTACAATTTGAAGATGAAATTAATTTCATTTTATTGATAGTTGAGATTAGTACATAAATGATACTTGGCAGCATAAGTCTCAAACTCTACCATGAAAGAAGAAGAAAAGAAAAGAGAGAAATTAAACTAGGGAAGTGAATCGAGTTCTAGTGTTGGTCCAAATCATGTTTCTTGTATGTATGCGTCTACATCGTCTTGAATAATGTTCTTCGGATTTTCTTGAGCTTGCATTTAAAGAATTTTAAATAATAACCATAATTGATTGGAACTTCATTATATTTCAATCAAAACTATAGACCTTAGGTCTATTGATCAATATATTCTAAATCAAACATTTAGGAGTAGGTTGAACAATGGGCTCATAATTTAAACACTTAGAATGATGTGTTTGATTCAAAGGTGGGATGGAGTGTTTAATTTAGAATAAAGTAGTAGCAAATATAGCACATGTTACCACTTTCTAAAGCAAACAAATTTACTTTTTGTCTACATTAGGCATTTTTCACCATTTTGTATGTCAATAATATGTAGCAACCCTTGCAATTTCATATTACAATCATTTAGTATGTGTTAGTAGATTAAAAGTTGAAAAAGACCAAAGTGATTTTTTTATTGAACCATAACGGGCTCTAAAATAACTTAAAACCCTTTTAGTTGGGTTAATTATGATTTAATTGTGTGTAAGTAATTTCAAATAAATACTATATATTCATCAAAATTACTCAAATACATGACTTTTTAGTGCAAAGAAAAATTTCTAGCGCTAGCTTTGTAGCGTGACAAAAGAAGTAGCGCTAGCAAGGTAGCGTTATAAAACTTGTGACGCTAACAGAGTAGTGCAATTAGAAGAGTTGCGTCGTTTGTGTAGCGTTGTAGAGTTAGTTACGCTGCAAATTTCTATTGATTTTTGCTAAGTTATCATTAAATTTGTATTTAATGAGTTTGGATTCATTTCCATGTTGCCCATATATACGTTATTTAGGCCTAAATGGGCCTATTATTATACTGAACTTTTGAAAGATTGGTGATGATGTTATTTGTATGTAAGTCATTAAAAACATTGATCAAAATCGTGTATTTTCAAGCAATTAGTAAATTTCAAATTATCATTATTGGATACTTACAGAGAGATGATGAGGGAAGGAAAAAACGATAGAAGAAAAAAGAAACAAGACTCAACATAGAGAGTTATAACAATCAAGGTTAATTAATGGGAAGCTCATAGGAAAAATAAAAATTAATAAAATAAAAAATTATAAATATATGATTAACCTTGATGGATTTTTTTTTTAGTTTTTGTTTTTTAAAAAAATTAATTCGAGGTGTTTGTTTTTTTTTTTTTTTTGGAAATAATACAAGGGAAAGTGAGATAGTTAGACTTATTAGAAATTTGGAATTAAAGTAATGAAATTCTAAATGAAAGGAATTAATTAGTAAACTTCCAAAAGATTCGAATTATATTAAAAATCTCAAAAAGGTAAAGTATTTTTGAAATCGTTAATATTATTTGAATTTTTTAATAAATGTGAAGTGTATAAGTTAGTTTCTATTTAATCAAACATTCTATTAATCAAATCCTTAGAAGATCAAGGATTTGATTAAAAATATCTTATGCAATATTCTATTAATTAAATCAAATATATTGGTGTATAAAAAAAATCTTTCAAGTAATCAACGAATATAATTTAAAGTTATCGAAAATATTTTATGTAATCATTTCATGTAGTTAGCTAATAAAATATTGTGATTGATAAGATTTGAAAATCTAAGAAAATCTAGATATGTACAAAAATGTAAAAGCAAAACAAGCAACTATACAAAACAAAAATGAAGCAATAATTACAAAATAATGCAGTCAAACTACGGTCAGTCATTGTCGGACAAAAAGGTCCTACATCAAAGGAGTGTGCTCCAACACTTTACGGTATAATAACTGCTAGAAATGAAGTTTCTCCCATCTAAGTACCATGGGCGGCTTAGAAATTGATGTAGTTGGGATAAAGTTCTATCTTGCTCGGTTGCTTAGAGACCATGGGCCCCACAAAGTCAATAGTTTTTTCCCCGAAACGTAGAAGTATCACGGTAATCCTAAGGCATGTTTTAAACACATGGAGGCCAAGTGTATGTTACATAAATGCAATATGACTAAAAAATGATAATGTTCTAAATATAACAAGTGTATAATTTGAGAGAAAATTTTCAAGACTCACCCTCTTTTAGTCCCTAGTGGAGTCGCCACTGTAGGGGCTCCGGATTTTAGGGTCCCAAATTTTTTTGGTCACCTCCCCCAAACCGTCCATAGGTGAAGTTAAACCTAAAATATTGGCTTAAGGAAAGGAGAAATGGACTTTTTTAGAAGTATATATTTTGCAAAATAAAAAACAGGAGCGAAGGAATTTCAGTCGCGCTGGCAACGTAGCGTGACAAAGTTTGTCACGCTGACTGTGCAGTGCTAACTTTGTGACGTTGCGACGTTAGAGAGACAAAGTCTATCGCGCTACGCTATTTTAGTGTTTTTTTAATTTTTAATTATCTTTTTTCGAGTGAGATAATATCAACGAATACGAACGATGCTAGTAAGGAGTCGCCAATGAGTTTTAGGAAACAAACTCATAAATCGTGTATTTAGATTGATTACGAATACAGGACGATAATCTAAATTGCACGAATAACCCTTTCGATCCCATGGGGATGACTCCAAGTTCTAATCTTACGAACCACAGGTTGGATTCGGGAGTGAAGGTACTAATATGCGGAGTGCGTCATATTATTCTCTCAATTATACACAGGTTATATAAAGAACCACAAAATAATAATTTACAACCTAACAAAAAATTACTATTATTATGGTGAAATCATATAAAACTAACTAATTTAGTCAAATTGTCGTTAAGATTAATTCAAGGTTCCTAGCATGATACAATTTGTCCAAAATTATCTTAGTTTAATGTGATAAATTAATTCAAATCAAGTCCTTTAATAAAAAAATTGTGAAAAATTTAAATAAATATACAAATAAATAAATACAACAATCAATACATAAAGTTTAATTTAAGACTCTTAGAAAACTTACACTTCTCGCTTGATTATTGTTTCTTCGAGCATCAATTCGGACAAAGTTTCGAATGTAATTCGTAATAATAAGAAATTAACCAACTTTATTAGAAATGAAATAAAATAAAAATTGATGGAGAAAAGTTTAAGTGTAAACAGAAAAGGAGAAAAAAGAGAGAGAAAGTAGGTTTTTGAGAATGAGACAATGTCGGTTTTGGAAGTGTGAGAATGGGTAGAAAAAAAAATCAAGAGAGTGAAGAGGATCGTTTTAGAGGAGAAAAAAAAGGGTATTTACAAGGAAAATGTGTAGCGCGATAGGTTTTATCACACTGGCCAGCTAGCGTTACAAGTTTAGTGACGCTGACCAGCCAGCGTCACACAAGCTGTCACGCTGCGTAGCTAGCGCTGGCTTGCTTGTCATGCTGTTGTGTCAGCGGAACTTGTTGAGTCGCACAACACTAAAACTCTTTTTTTTTTTAAATCAAATATTGGGCTTATATAAAAATCCAATAATATTAATGGGCTTTGTTTAAAAAATATATTTTATAATTTAAGGGAAATAGTAAAATTCAGTCCAATAACATCAATTGTACAATAATCTAGAGAAGTGGGTTTTATTGTTCTTCATGGAGTCTTACCACAGGACCGAGGACTAAATTAGGTGTCTATAGTGACATATTAATACCTTCTTGGAGTTGCTCCTAAGTTAGTGCCCAATAGGGCGATTTTTAAGGAAAGGAAACCTGTTCGATGGAGAATCCACAAGTTTAAATATAATATTTAATTTGTTAAGTCTATTCATAGGTCAAAGGTTGTCAAAGGTAAGTTGTGTGTATGTTTTATTTCATGTTGCATTATTGCTGATGTGAATTTTGTTATAAACAAACGCCACTCACATAAGATAAACTTAGAACACAAATTTGATAAAGCGACGCACCACAAATTCGAAGTCCTAAGGCGAATAATTGTTAGAATTTGATTAAAGCAAAGCACCCTCAAATCCTAAAAACTATCCTCACGTGAGATAAAGCTCAATAGCACCACTCACTCGTCGAATTCCTCACAAGAAATCCTCACAAAATTTGTTTTGACGTGAAACAATGAAACGGAAACAACTTGTGTTTTCAATCAATCTAATCTGATTTTATTGAGGTATTTTACATCCTATTTATAGCTAATCATGTCACACAATATGTGAATATCCTAAAACAAATCCTAACTACCCTAGAATTAAGGTATAAACAAACTAACATTAGGATAACAAAAATCTACTCAAAACCGGATACAAGTCTTGCGCACCAAACTTGAAATCTGATTTTCTAGCCTAAATCTTAGATATTTTGAGAAACAAATCTAAGGACAATATTATCAACCAACTAACTAAAGTTGACCAAGTCAAACAACACAGAAAACACGTAAATCATCGTTGCCCAAATCTTTCCAAATCTTTCAAAAATCCCGTAATATCACCCGCTATATTTTTCTTTGATTTTTGATGGACTTCCATTTTCAAGAACTTCAAGAAACCTTTTGAGCTTCGATCTTTCTTTCAAGAAACCTCCATTTTCGTGTTCCCCATGCTTGATTCCATCAACCATGACTCATAGACTTAATAAGAAAATCACAAAACACCATATGGGAAAACCCTATCAAGTGAAGTGGGAAGAAAACCCATATAGCTCAACATTCCTAAACTACTAATTATTCTTGCTTGATTTTTACGTGAGGAAACTTGTGCATGTCACCATGCACATGTAAAAATTTACCCTAGCCAACCCCAAGAGTCTCGTGTCTCCATAAGCCACTAGTTCTCCCATGGTTGCATCTTGCTTTGCACCTTCTATCAAACCATCGAAGTTTTGCTCATTGATATTCGTATCAATTGCATAGGCTTTAGTAGTTATTTACTCAGCTTTGCTGATTGTTTGTTTTGTGTCCATGGCTTTGTCTTGGACTTGGCCCTACAATGACCCACTTGTTGGTGAGTAGTTGTCTAGTATAAGAAAAGCTACAGGTACAAGTGGGCATATGACATATCATGACGGGCTGGGGTGAGAGCGCTTGTTGTGTTTTGTAGCTTTATTTATATTGCTTATGCAGTACTAACGTTTATTTGAATGATGTTTTATTTTTAAAGATTCTAGTTTTGGTTTTTAAGGGCCATTAAGATGGTTCCGAAGTGTAATAAAGTTTTATGTTGATTTTTATTTTGGATGTTGGTTTGAATTTGATTTTGAGATTGTTTTGAATTTTAGTTTTAAATTGGTTTTTGGTTTTAAGACTTCCGCTGTATTACTTTGATAAATGTCTTAGCCGTTATCACGGTGGCGATAATGATTTGGCTTTTCCTTGTTCTTTAGTAGTTTTAATAATAATATTTATTTGATATTTATAATATATTTTACGGAAAAAATTTAGAGTAGAAAGTTAGGAAATTCCAGGGAGTTATACAAAATGATTCAGCAGACATAGAGGGCCATTTTAGCACATCTCATGGGCGAACCATATCCCACTCACGTTACGCTCAGCCCTTCAAGGCATTGCAAAACGGACCGACGAGGATTGTCAACTGGGACTCGGACCGGTGATAGACCTCACTCAAAGGTGCATGACCATCTGGGCGCACGTGCAAATGTCCATAACATGATTGGGAGACGCATGTCCCCAATCCTAGAAGGGCATCACCTTGAAGAGAAAATGGCAAGGACACTCTCTCTAAGGGTAGGACATCATAGGAATTCTCCACCTACAGAAGCCTTCGAACCTAGGGGACTAACCAAATTCATGGTTCTCGAAAGGTCATCATTGGCACTCTGGATCCTCGAATAGAGGATTCCGAAGGTGAAGTCACCTTCGCCTATTCGTTACGACGACACCACTGATCTGAATGGTCATGTCACCAGATACAAAGGACAGATGTACTTGTGCTAAGAAGCAACTTGGTGTAAAATCTTTACAACAACACTTGTTGGAATAGCTCAAAGTTGGTTCTCCAAGGGATTGGAAAACAGATCAGTTTTGAGGTACCATAACCTCGTAAACAAGTTTTGGGCTAAGTTTGTTAGCTTGAATAGAAGGGAAAAAACAATAGCTGAACTCATCAGCGTGAAACAAAATGACGGAGAAAGCCTCCGGGACTTTCTCACTCGCTTCAGCACTGAAGCAGCTATGATCACTAACCTCCGTGAGGACGTAGCAACCTTCGCCTTACAATAAAGATTATGAAGGGGGGCCTATCTTGACCATTTGGTCATGACACCGTTGAAAATAATGGAGGATGCCCTTCGGTCATCTGATGGGTTCACTCGAATAGAAATATGGAACAAAACCATCTCCACCAAAAAAATAAAAATAAAGCCCCTACAGACAAGTTCGAAGGGCAGAAAAATGGCCAGAAAAAAGATTCTGACGACATGTTGGAAAGGAAGAAACTTGAGTCGAAGTTTGACATTTACACCACACTGACTACCACCCGTGCCAAAATCTTTAACACGAACAACGATGATGGAAGGTGGAAAAAGCTGAGGCGACTGAGACCTCAGCATCAGAAAAACACAAATAAATGGTGTAATTTTCATGACTTCCATGGACATGACACCAAAGAATGCTATCAGTTAAAAGACCATATAGAGGATTTAGTACGAAAAAGGTAACTTGATCAACATATGGCTGATAGAAGAAAGGAGAAACAACCCGAAAAAGACACAATGGAGCTTTATTACTCTAGAAAAATAAAACGCAAGAGGATAAGCCTGTTATCCATGTAATTTTCGGAGGCATGAGCTCCAAAAATGCATGCAAGCAACACCTTCCGCATTTGACCCATGTAATCAGCTTCAGTTCGATCGGAGGGTCTTCGGCCAGCGAACCAAACATGATTTTCAAATCCGAAGATTGTTAAGGGGTGTCCTTCCTACATGACCATCTATTGCTCATCTCTTTGGACACGGCCAACCACACCGTACACCGAATTGTAGTGGATGGTGGGTCTTTGGCGAACATCCT
Source organism: Suaeda aralocaspica (assembly GCA_016808085.1). Taxonomy (NCBI): domain Eukaryota; kingdom Viridiplantae; phylum Streptophyta; class Magnoliopsida; order Caryophyllales; family Amaranthaceae; genus Suaeda; species Suaeda aralocaspica. The sequence continues at coordinate 508,489 of PYUH01000831.1, forward strand.
ATTCAAGGGCTTTCGGCGCAATGAAGTTGGATAGGAAATATCTAATTCTAGTCAACTACCCTGTAATCGGATTCAATGGTTCACCGGGCAATCTCGATGAAAAAATTATCCTGCAAACAACACTCGCAAGGGTAAATTAGCGAAGAACATTATGGGCTAATTTCTTGTCATTAATGTTCCTTCCGTCTACAACATGATCAAGGGAAGGCCCATGATTAACCACATTCAGGGAGTCGTGTCCACACATCATGAAATGATGATCTAAGTTTCGGATGACGGCTTCCCCAAAAGATTGAGAGGAAACCAAGAGGCTGCCGGAAAATGTTACTACGCTGCGTCAAAACCGTGAAAAGAAACGATAAAGGAGATGATGACGACAGAAAATAACGGGAAAATAAAAGGCCGAAAGGCTCAAAGGCCAAAAATGTCAAGCTCGATGACATTGACGCAAGGTCGAACTGTCCGGAGTCAGCTAACATGACCCCTGACCAAGAAATAAAGGACATAGAATTGGCCAAAGGAAATCCTGAACGAGCACAAATAAAAATCATCAACCATCACTTTTCATTTACTCATCACACAACTTTCTCTCACTAAATTCTCTCCAACTTTATCTCTCTAAATATTTCTTACACACTTCTTCGAAAACTTCAATCCAGAAAGTCTTTCTTCAAGCATTCAAAGGAAATCGTTCAACGACCTCACGAAAGGTCCTTCAAATGAGCCCGAAAACATCAACATCTTCATCCTAAACTCTATAAATCTTTATTTATGTTATTTCTTGTTTTCTTAGAAAATGTACATGCTTAAATTAATTCATGAAACATTGACTAATCATGGCTCGGTTTTCCATATAATTCAACTTTAAGTAGAAACCCGAACTATGTTGTTTACGTACTCATGAATGCTCCATGTTTATCGATTTCATCACCTAGAATCCATGCTTAGCTACAAAACCGGAAAAGCATGCTATCACATAATGTAAAGATAAATCATGTAACACGAGTTGAGGTACTTAATATTGACTAATACTAAAGTGGTCACCCTCACATGTATGTGTGCATTAATCAAAACCCGCCTAGAAATGTTCCTATGTGCTCTTAGGGCTAATACAGAAATATCTACGATATAATTCGTTATTATGATCGGGAAATTGCATATGAAACCAAGTAGAGGCCGCTATAAGCGAGGGGACATTGTGAACTACTCTCGTCGTTACCCTCGCCCCCGAGTCAAGAGATATGAGACCTTCTTATCCTTTGCTGTCAGCTTGCCTTCAGGCTAGACATAATGGGGTTTCGTGAGCTTCCGAAAAGAGCACTGTGTCGACTTCTCTACTAGGGTTTTGAGTCACTAAACTCACTCCCTAACTCTAAACTCACTCCCTATGCCAAGGATACTCACACTATGCAAACAACTAAAGACATTCGATGTCCGTAAAACGGGCACGTGGGCCGGTCACAAAAGCCCCAGGTCCCATAGCTAAGACGCTCGTTGAGCGCTAAAGCGCTCAAGCAAGCTCCAAATTCCTATAAAAGGCACGCCCCTCAATTGATCATTCATCATTCACTTATCTTAACTTCACACTATTCATATTCCAATCCTCTCTCTCTTTACTTTCTCTCTATCAAGTTTTTCTTAAAAACTCCTTCAACCATCTTCGAAAACTCAAATCAAGTTCTTAGAATTCTTCCTCAAGCATCCAAAGGAAATTGCTTGACGACCGCACTAAAGGTACTTCGAATGAGGCTGGAAACATCAACAACATCGTCCTAAGCTTTGCAAATCTTCAAATATATGATTTATCGCTTTCTTAGAAAATCGACATGCTTAAACTAATTCATGAAACATTGACTAATCATGGCTCGGTTTTCTATTAAAATTAATCATAAGTAGAAACACAAACTAAGTTGCTTACGTGCTCATGATTGCTACATGCTTATCCTTATCATCACCTAGAATTTATGCTTAACTACAAGACCGAAAATGCATGCTATCACATAACAAACAGATGAATCATGTAACAAAGCTTAAGATTCTTAATGTTAACTAACCCTAAAGCGGACACCCTCACATGCTATTAGAATTTAGGAGTGCATTAATCGAAAACCCACCTAGGAACGTTCCTATGTGCTCTTAGGGCTAATACGAAAATATGTAACACCCTGGATTTTCCCTAACTTTCTACTTCCTAATTTTTCCGTAAAACATGTTAAACTAGTAGATATAATATTTTTTTAAAACTAATATATATGGAAAAACCAAAGTATTATCGCCACCGTGATAACGGCTAAGGAATTTATCAAAGTACTACAGCGGAAGTCTTTAAAACCAAAACAATTTAAAACTAAACTTCAAACAACTTTTAAAATAAAATCAGCTTTAAATTTATTACACTTCGGAACCATATTAATGGCCCTTTAAAACCAAACCAAAATTAATAATCAGAAATCTTTCAAAATCCCAATCAACAAATAAAGGTTAGTCTCTGAAGGCAAATGAAATAAGATAAAACTACAACCACATCAACCGCTCTCTCTCCATCCCATCATGAAATGACTTATGCCCACTTGTACCTGCAGCTTTCATTTTTCTAGACAACTACTCACCACAAATGGGTCATCGTAGGGCCAAGTCCAAGATAAAGCCATGCACACAAAGCAATAAATCAGCAAAGCTGAGTACATAACTACTAAAGACTATGCAATAACAATAAGAAATAAAATTTGCACTCAACTTACCTTGACAACCTTCTAACCTGTTCATGGACTCAATAAAATTATTATTGTATTTAACTTTTGGATTCGGCATCGAATGGGTTTCCTTTCCTTTAAAAACGCCCTATTGGGCACCAACTTGGGAGCAACTCCAAGAAGGTATTACCTATGTCACACGAGGTGACGGTTATCCAGCGCATTTATAATATAAAAGAGTACAACGTCTTGTACTCCAATTAGAAGTCATAGATCACTGTTCCATACGACTCCCCCCATTGTTCATACTCAAGGTATATACGTTCCAAGAGTTTTGGTGCGAATCCTCTTACACTTTACGTGATTTATCAGGTTTAACATTTTTCGGATAAATTTATGTTTTTTGAAATCCTCTTACATTTTTTGGGTCCGGCTGGGCGCGAATCCCGAGGCTCCAAAAAAATTTCTTTGAAACTTCTGAATTTTTTTTTCGGATCATAAAGTTCTTTTTTCTCTAAATTTTTGGAATCCTAATTGACTAGTATGATCAGTAAAAATTTGGAATTTTAGGTTTTGTAGGGTATTTATAGGCCTCAAAGTAGGATTTTGGTGGGGCCCATCAACACTCCTAAGTAAATTAGGAAACCTTAAAAAAACTATTTTTAGAAGTTTTTTAAAATATTTTTAATCATAAAAATACTATTTAAGAACACAAATAATACTTTTAACTGAAACATTAATATTTACTATATTTTTGTTAATTTCTTTTTATTTAATACTTCTACTGAACATAATTTTCAATAAAAATACTAAAATTATACGCATAAATATGAAGGTTATACATAGAAAATACAAAAATACTTTGTTTAAATATGTGAAAATGTGGGGTATTACAGTCTACCCCCTTTAAAATAAGTTTCGTCCCGAAGCTTTGTGTAGGTTAGTGTATGGAATTTGAATAGAGAGTACTTTTACTTCACACTTTGTTACTGAAACTTCTATGTTGTTGTAGACTTTAGACGCTTACTTGACAACTTATATTAGACAAACATGAAACTTCTTACTTAAAAGTCATAAAAACTCGTAAAAACTTGTAACATTGAGGGTAAAAACGCACGAAACTGGTCGCTTTCTACCCCTCCTTAAAAAGAGTTACGTCCCCGTAACTCTACTAATAACCTGATAAAGCTCTGGATACTTTTCTCTCATCAAATCTTCAGCTTCCCAAGTAGCTTCTTCGGTTTCTTGGTTAGACTACAACACTTTCACTATCTTGATACTCTTTCTACGAGTATCTCTGAGCTTACTATCTAGGATTTTGATTGGCCTCTCCTCATAGGTCAAACTTTGGTCTAACTCAATTGCTTCAGGTTGCAATACATGTGACTCGTCCGGCACATACTTCCTTAGTTGAGACACATGGAAAACATTGTGAACGTTGCTCAACTCCATTGGTAGTACTAGCTTATAAGCTACCTTTCCTACCTTTTGCAAGATCTCATAGGGTCCTATGTACTTTGGGCTTAACTTTCCTTTCTTTCCAAACCTCATCACCCCTTTCATCGGTGATACCTTAAGTAACACCTAGTCGCCAACTTCGAACACAACATCATGGCGCTTTTGATCCGCATAGGATTTTTGTCTATCCTGTGCTGCTTGAATCTTTGCTTGTATTAATCTAATTTCTCTGTGGTCTCCTCTATTAACTGAGGTCCTAGAATTATTGTTTCACTTATGTCGTTCCAACATAAAGGGCTCCTACACTTCCTTCCATATAGAGCTTCAAAGGGTGCCATGCCAATACTTGCATGGTAACTATTGTTGTACGAAAACTCAATGAGATCTAAGTGATCCTCCCAACTCCCTTGGAAGTCCATTACACAAGCCCTTAGCATGTCTTCTAAGGTCTGTATGGTCCTCCCTGTTTGTCCATCAGTTGCTGGATGTGATGTGAATTTAGGTCCTAGTGAAATATCCTATAATACACCAATAGTGGATGAACCAATCAACCTATTAATAAATCCTATTGGGTTTGATAAGGATAAATCACAGGTTTGGGTGACAATGGTAAATAATGTGATAAGCACTGACAATGGTGATGGTGATGGCTTCCTAGCCAACACTATGGATGATGATCACTAATACTTTGTCACTGGTGGAGTGAGCCATTAGTTAAGTTAAGTGATAATAACTATAACTAGTGAAATCACAGGATGGAAACACATGGTGGTTACAGGGAACAAGTTGGTTTGGTCCATGAGTTTTTCCCAATTCACTTGATAGGGTTTTCTCATTTTGGACATTATTATTATTAGTTCTTGTGGAGTCTTGATCATCATAAATATGCTAGAATACATGAAGAATGTTTTCTTGAATATTTCTTGATTAAAAGATTGAATCTTGATCGAAGCATTTCTTGAAGTTCTTGAAGAATCTTGGAAATTGTGCAAAATTGACGATTTTTTGTGGCGAGAATTTGCGTGAATTTTGGCAATCTTGGGCACCAGGTTATTTTCGTGATTTTAGGATAATTTCTGATGATTATCTTGTTTATTAATTGTTTAGTCAAGTTGTTAGGATAATTTCTTGATCAGTTAGTTAGTTAGAGTTTGTTAGGAAAGATAAGATCAAAGTGCAAGTTGCATGATGATGTGGCAATCTCATCTTTAGTTTAGTTGCACAAGTAGAATTTATTTCCCTAGTTTATGCGTGCTTCTTTTGTTGATTCTAGTTAGGATTTGTTGTTGATTATACCTATAAATAATCTCAACAATAGGATGTAATTAATTAAGTTTTTCTCAATGAAAATAAAAGTTCAATTTGTTGAATTTTCACGAAAATTTGCGCAAGTGTGTTTGTTCGAATTTTCTTCATAAATTTGTGAGTCGGGAGTGATTAGCAAATTTAGATCCTAGTTAATTAATTACAGGAGAGTATTAATTAATTAGCCTTCAATTAAAATAATCCAGGAGTGGAGAGTTTGATTGATAAACAAACGTGAATTCTTGGTTGTATTTGCGAATACTACTAAAAATCCACATCAAGATGGAAAGCTGTACTCATTTTCAAGGTCATGCCAAAGTTCTCCTGAACACTTTTCCATAATTTCAAAAGAACTCTAGAATCCCTATCTGACACGATATCCTTTGGAACTCCATGTAACTTCACAACATATTTTATGTAAGCCTTTGCAAGTTGCTCCATTCTCCAAGTCTCTTTCATGGGTATAAACACTGCTGACTTAGTGAGTCTATCTACCACTACCCATATGGTATCGTTTTCATTTTTAGACTTTGGCAAGCAAGTTACAAAGTCCATTGAAATGCTATCCCATTTCCATCCTGGTATCTCAAGTGGCTGGACTTCTCCTTGAGGTCTCTTATGCTCAAATTTGACCTTTTGACAAGTAAGAGATTTACTCACAAATTCAGCCACTTCTCTCTTCATCCTAGGCCACCAATACATCTTCTTTAGATCCTTGTAAAGTTTATCACCTCCAGGATGCACTGAATACGGGGTACTATGACCCTCCTCCATTATCCTTCGCTTCAAATCCTCACATTTCTGTGGTACACACGACCTTCCCTTATACCTTAAGCTTCCATCCTCATGAATCTTAAAATCCATAGGCTTTCCTACTTTCATCTTTTCCTTAATTATGTCCAGTTTTACATCCCCTTCCTGACTCTTCCTAATTTCCTCGAGTATTGTTGGTTGGATACTAAGATTACAAAGAATTTCTTCCAACTCTCCCTCCTTCACTATTTCCAAGCTCAATCTCTCCATGTCTTTACATAGCTCATTAGCAACTACCAAGGTATTCATTCCATGTTTCGTTTTACGACTCAGAGCGCCGGCTACCACATTGGCTTTCCCTTCATGGTATTGAATATCTAGGTCGTAGTCCTTGATCAACTCGAGGCATATCCTTTGTCTCATGTTTAAATCTTTTTGAGTGAAAAAGTACTTTAAACTCTTGTGGTCTGTGTATATCCTACATTTCACTCCATACAAATAATGTCTCCAAAATTTCTAGGCAAACACTATTGCTGCTAACTCCAAATCATGTGTAGGGTAGTTAGCCTCATATGGTTTCATCTCGAGGAATAAGCTATCACCTTTCTATTTTGCATCAACACACAACCCAAGAAACTTTTTAGAAGCATCACTAAACACATCATAAGAGTCACTTCCATCTGGCAAAGTCAGTGCTGGAGCTGTAGTCAAACGTTCTTTTAAAGTTTGAAATGCCTCTTCACATTTATTACCCCACTCAAACTTACGGTCTTTCTTCATTAACAAAGTCATGGGTTTAGCAATCCTCGAAAAGTCTTTCACAAACCTCCTATAGTAACCTGCTAACCCTAAGAAACTTCGTACATCTGTTACATTCTTCGGTGTAGGCCACTCCTTGACCGCTTCAATTTTGGTTGGATCTATCTCAACTCCCTCTTTAGACACAATATGTCCCAAGAATGCTACTTTCTCCAACCAGAATTCACATTTTGAGAACTTAGCATATAACTCATTTTCCCTTAATGTCATCAAGATTGTCCTCAAATGCTCCACATGTTCTTCCTTGCTCTTAGAATACACCAATATGTCATCAATGAAAACGACTACAAAATTATCCAAAAACCATTGGAAGATTTTATTCATTAAATCCATAAAATTGATGGTGCATTGGTCAACCCAAAAGGCATAACGGTGAATTCGTAATACCCTTACCTAATGCAAAAAGTTGTTTTCGGTATGTCCTCATTAGCAATCCTCAGTTGATGGTATCCTGACCTTAAGTCAATTTTCGAAAACATCGTAGCTCCTTTCAATTGATCAAACAAGTCATCAATCCTTGGCAATGGATGCTTATTCTTGATCGTCACTTTATTCAGCTCCCTATAGTCAATACATAACGTCAAACTCACATCTTTCTTTTTCACAAACAGTACTGGTGCTCCCCAAGGTGAAGCACTAGGCCTAATGTACCCCTTTTCCAACAAATCCTGCAACTGCTACTTTAATTCGCTCATTTCCACAGGCGCCATCCTATAGGGTGCTTTGGAAATAGATGCTGTTCCTGGGACTAAGTCTATAGTAAAATCAATCTCCTGCTTCGGTGGCATTCCCGGAATCTCCTCTGGAAACACATCAAGAAAGTCTTTCACTACTTCAATGTCTTCAGGTTCAGCAGTCTTAATCAGATCCACATCTTGCACACTACAAAGATAAATCGGAAAACCTCTTTTCACAAACCTAGAGAACCTCATTACTAACACTATTTTGTTGTGTTTCGGTCTTCCTATCCTCCAATAACTCACCTTCTTACCCTTATTCACCAACGAGATCTTCTGTGGTTCACACTGAATCTCAGCCTTATGTTTACTAAACCAATCCATTCCTAAGATCACTTCTAGGTCACCTAAATCAAACTCGATTAGGTTAGCCTTAAACTCCACTCCCTCAATTACAATAGGGACATCCTGATATCTCCTTGAATATTACACTTCTTGTCCCGAAGGTAACACTATTGACATGTCTACTGCATCTACTTTTCCCAACACAGGTTTTAACTTTTCTAAGAATTAAATGGAAACAAAAGAGTATGTTGCACCAGAATCAAACAAAACTTTAACAAGTAAGGAATGAATAGAAAAAGTACCGGTGATCACATCCTTATTAGCATCCGCTTTGCTTCGAGCTATCACATTCAGCTTCCCAGTGTTTGAGGTCTTAGGTTGTCTTCCTCCATTACCACTGCCATTCCTACTTCCGGCTTGAGAGTTCACCTTTCCTCCCATATTTCCTTGGAAACCCTTTTGTTGTCCCCCAACTAAATTCCCCCTAGCTTGAGAATTCTGTCCCTCCTTTCCTTTGTTCTTAGAGAAGCACTCATACTCGTGGTGTCCAAGTTTGTTAAACAACCTACAAGTCACTGGGTTCCCTGCACAGTCTTTTCCTGGGTGGTTGTTAGGACACTTCTTGCAAAAGTACACACGCCCTCCTTGACTAGCCACCTGAGTCCTATTCCCATTTCTAGAATTAGGCTTCCCAAAGTTTCTTCTATTACCCTGGAAGTTGTTGTAACGAGGTCTCTTATATCCACCATGATTCCCTTGTTGGTTGAAGTTTCCTCCACCATCCTTCCTTTTCTCCCTCGTCTGACTCTCCTTCTATACTTCCTTCTTCTTTTGGTCTATGGCATACAAGTGTGCAGCCCTACCATATAAGTCATCCAGGAATTCAAAGATTTGTCCAACTAGTTGTGATTGTAAATCTAAGGGTAACCCCCTCTCAAAACGACTAGCTTTCAGCCTCTCAGTTGCCACAACCTCATGAGCAAACCTAGACCGCTCTATAAACTTAGAGTAGTACTCAGTAACAGACATACTCCCCATCCTAGGTTCTAGGAACTCCTCAGCCTTCTATTTCTGAAGAACCACAGGGTAGAACTTATTACGAATCTGCTTATGAAACATTTCCCAATTGAATCCTTGTAAAGCCCTTATTACAGCCTCATTCTGTGACCACCATAAGTCAGCTTCTCCTCTAAGATAGTAAATAACATGGTTCACCTTAAGCTACTCTGAACACTCAACTGCCCCAAACAATTTATTGAATTCTCTCAACCATCCTTCTAGAACAGTTGGATTGTGCTCTCCTTGGTAAGTGGGTGGCTTGCTTTGAGAAATTTTCTTGAGGAGTTCCCCAGCAGGGTCACTACCATTTCCATTTCCTCTGATAGCTAACTGTTCAGCTACAATAGCTAATTGCCTTACTACATCATTCAGCTGATTGTTATTACGTTCAGCCATTCTATTTCTCCTGTAGAGGAAAAGACCTTTGTATTAAATTAAGTCTAACTATAAGTTAGGACATAGAGACTTAAATCATAAAACACTTTTTCTTTTCATCTCATAAAAGAAATTTCATTCTTTTAGAGTGAATGATTCACTTTGTCTTGATTTTTTACACAACCATTAGAATAAGAATAAAGCATATAAGAAATAAAAATAATTCCCTTGGTTCTATTCTACTTAAGGCTTTATTCATCAAATACTTTTATTACTCAACTTCTCCAATTACTTCTTATGGCTCATTGCCACTTATTCAAACTAATATAAACAATAACTTATAGTGTCCAACTAGGCATTAAAACAATAGACATAAATAGTTAACTACTTCTAAACAAGGTCTCAACATATTAACATTGTCCTTCTTGTCTTTCGACATAACATATTTCTTCGATACGAATTCTGGGTCATCCTGTTTCCTCTTTTTCTCCATCTGTTTCCTCTTTTTCTCCTTTCATGACTTCCTCAGGATCTGATTCTTCCTCCTTTTATTCAGATTCAGTTATCAAGTCAACATATACCGGGATTACTGGGTTTGGGTCCTCAATTTCATAGCATGAATTATCCAGGGATTCACCAGTCTTCGAACCTGTAGGAGTCTCTTCTTCCATTTGGTCTTCACTCCATTGATTATCTGTTGGGCTTGGTGCGGGTGGGGTCTCCTTATTCGCATTCATTTTTTGATACTCCTCTACCTTCTTAGCAATGTACCCCTCCAAGAACCTCTAGTCACAACCCCATTGACCAACAGCATCCTTATACTTAGCATAGTTCTGAAGGCCTCCAAGAAAATGAAAGTCACTAAAATTCACCTTAATTTCTAAGTAGGGTGGTCGGTCGGGTAAACACTTAACAATTAAAGTGGCTACTTGGTCAGGTTGATCCCATTGTGGTAACTTCAACACCGTACTCATGTACCAACAGTAGAACCGGATCTTCCAAACGTATTGAAGTGGACTTTCATAATCTTTCTTCTCCAATGTCCCTATTTGAGTATACTTACAAGGCATATTATTTGTCATCCGGCACAATACTTAAAACTAATGGTCCATCCTTCCCAAAAGAACAAAACAAACAACTAACAATTCTGCAATAAGAAATTCTTATGGCTAACATACAACTTTGTTTACACCCAACTATACACATAAGCATCACCTTGATTATAAACTTCAATGCATGAAAGAACATAAACAAAGTCTATCCTACATGCCCAACTTCCTACCCAAACTCACCACATGGTATTAAAGCGATAACACATAATACATACCTGAATTCCTGCATACTTGCACACATAATTTATTTTTCAAAACCTTCCATTTTATGAAATTACTATTTTTAGAAAGATTCCATTTTCAAACATTTCCGATTTAAGAAATTTCTTTTTCCAAAAATAATTAAAACTTAGGGTACCCCAAAAAATAAAATTCATTTTATTTCAAAATCTAGGCTCTGGTAACCACTTTGTAACATCCTGGATTTTCCCTAACTTTCTACTTCCTAATTTTTCCGGAAAACATGTTAAACTAGTAGATATAATATTTTTTTTTAAATTACTATATATGGAAAAACCAAAGTATTACCGCCACCATGATAACGGCTAAGGCATTTATCAAACTACTACAGCAGAAGTCTTTAAAACCAAAATAATTTAAAACTAAACTTCAAACAACTTTAAAAATAAAATCAACTTTAAATTTATTACACTTCGGAACCATATTAATGGCCCTTTAAAACCAAAACAAAATTAATAATCAGAAATCTTTCAAAATCCCAAACAACAAATAAACGTTAGTCTCTGAAGGCAAATGAAATAAGATAAAACTACAACCACATCAACCGCTCTCACTCCATCCCATCATGAAATGACTTATGCCCACTTGTACCTGCAGCTTTCCTTTTTCTAGACAACTACTCACCACAAGTGGGTCATCGTAGGGCCAAGTCCAAGATAAAGCCATGCACACAAAGCAAACAGTCAGCAAAGCTAAGTACATAACTACTAAAGACTATGTAATAACAATATTTAATAAAATCTGCACTCAACTTACCTTGACAACCTTCTAACCTGTACATGGACTCAATAAAATTATTATTGTATTTAACTTTTGGATTCGGCATCGAACGGGTTTTCTTTCCTTTAAAATCGCCCTATTGGGCACCAGCGTGGGAGCAACTCCAAGAAGGTATTACCTATGTAACACGAGGTGACGGATATCCAGCGCATTTATAATATAAAAGAGTACAACGTCTTGTACTCCAATTAGAAGTCATAGATCACTGTTCCATACGACTCCCCCCATTGTTCATACTCAAGGTATATACGTTCCAAGAGTTTTGGTGCGAATCCTCTTACACTACACGTGATTTATCAGGTTTAACATTGGTATGACTCTCATGCAGCATCACATAAAGACATGCATACAAACAAGCAACCATATTCATTATCTTTACTTTAAGGTGATTCCAAATTAACTTATGTGAGTCCTTTAACTAAACTGAACCTCCTATACCACACATTAACTGTGAGTGGCTAACAACTTACTTTTTTCTTGACCACACATTAAACTGCGAGTGGTATTATAACTTAATTTCTTCTTGACCACACATTAAACTATGAGTGGTATTATAACTTACTTTCTTCTTTACCACACATTAAAATGTGAGTGGTATTATATGTACAAATAATTGCTCATTACTGCTATTAATCATGTGAACAAATTCACTACTACCTTTCTTGTTGATTAAGTATCTAATCCACTTTAAAATTAACTTCTTTCCTTAATTCATAAAACTGTTGGCCAAACTATACTGATCAGAACATTCCAATTCAAGCTTATGAAAATTAAACTTTCTATTTAACATGGAATGCCATTAACATTAAAAACATGCTACTAACAACTTGTCATGCATATAAATTCATGATCCAAAACAAGCATACAAGATTCATATAACCAAGAATTTCTCAAGCATGCATTCTAAACTCCTGTGTTTGCCTTTAGTACTTACTTACCTTGTAAAATAGCTGTGCTCCGCCACAACTCTAGAAGTGGACTAAATCAAAGTCTCCTACACAAGGAAAACCGAGCTAAATTAAAAACCTTGTTGACTAAATTCTACAACAACCTTAACCAACTTCTAAATTTGGAAACTTTGTCCAAAACATTCCTCATTTGGTCTCTATTCAATTCCATACTTCAATTTTCTTCTCTACTACAACTCTACTTAGTTTTCAGGACTTAAGTATACTTTATAAAACCTTAATAAAATTTTCATGCCACTTTAGAAAAGTGGACAGCAATTTAAATTTATCAAAACTCCTTGAAAACTTTCGAAAATGACATAAATCGATCATATGATGTATTACCTTACTTACATGATCAATTTATGCTATTTACATACTTTAAAAGACTATTTAATTAATTTATAAAATCTGGACAACATGTTAAACATGCTTAAAACCACTCTTAAACATCATAAAACATACTAGAATTTATATATCTCATCATAGAATTGATGTGTGATCATACTAGTGCGATTTGGACACTTTAAACTCAATTTAACTTGTTTTTATTAATATTTCAGATATATTTCTTAACTTTAAAGTCATGAAAAACTTATGAAAACATCATGATTTCATGTCAAAACACTTCTACAATCTACTAACATGTTTATGAAGTCAATCTAGGCTTTAGAACAATTTTTCATATGATTAAATATGTTTATAATATTTATTCAACTCAAATTCATGATTATAAAATTTTGACTGCTTTATAAAACAAGTTTAAAACCCTTAAAAATCAATCTAAACTTAATAACATCATCATAAATTCACCCAACAATTATTTATGATCATAATATCAAAGCTTAGAACCTAAAAATTCAAAAAATCATAACTTCATAAAATTTTCAAACCCTAATTTTAAATTTCATGAACAACAAATTTAATTCATGCCTTAAAACAATTCATACTTATATCTAAACATGATTAAACTTACAAAAACACAATTATAATTGTAAACTTGCAAGATTGAATCAAAAATAAAGAAGTAGAATTTTTTTTTTTATAAAAGTCGAAATATACCCAAAATTAGGGGAGGGTTCCGGCAGTGGTGGCCGGCTGGTGGTGCACGGCGGTCGTCTGGTTGCTGCGGCGGCGGGGTCCTGCTGGGCGCGGATCCCGAGGCTCCAAAAAAATTTCCTTTGAAACTTTCAAAATTTTTATTTTTTCGGATCTTAAAGTTTTTCTTTTTTTTCTCTATAAATTTTTGGAATCCTAATTGACTAGTATGATCAGTAAAAATTTGGAATTTTAGGTTTTGTAGGGTATTTATAGGCCTCAAAGTAGGATTTTTGTGGGGCCCATAAACACTCCTAAGTAAATTAGGAAGCCTTAAAAAAACTATTTTTAGAAGTTATTTTAAAATATTTTTAATCATAAAAATACTATTTAAGAACACAAATAATACTTTTAACCGAAACTTTATTATTTACTATATTTTTGTTAATTTCTTTTTATTTAATACTTCTACTGAACATAATTTTCAATAAAAATACTAAAATTATGCGCATAAATACGAAGGTTATACGTAGGAAATAAAAATACACTTTGTTAAGTACGTGAAAATGTGGGGTATTACAAATATCTATGATATAATTCGATATTATTATTGTGAAATTACATATGAGACTAGTAGAGGCCTCTATACGGGGGGGGGGGGGGGGATGCTGGGAAAATGGTGTGGACGTACACCGCGCCCCGGGAACCAGGGGGTGGGATTTAAAAAAGANCCTTCTGTTCCTTGGCTGTCAATTTCCCTTCGAGCTACACCTAATGGGGTTCCATGAGCTCTCGAAAAGAGCACGGTGGTGACTTCTCTACTTGGGTTTTGAGTTTCTAGACACACTCCCTAAGCCAAGCATACTCATACTATGCCAACAACTAAAGACATTCGATGTCCCTAAAAAGGGCACATGGGCCCCTAAAGCTCCAGGTTCTGCAGACACCGATATCAAATTGCATTGTAACTCGGGTACAAATAAAACATATTCTAAATTTAAATCATGAGAGAAAACTACATGACCCAATTTGGTAGCAATGACTTGATCACCATCAGAAAGACCAACGGGACACGAGGAGATCGATGCAGCATCAACTAAGCATGTGTCTTCACCGGTAACATGATGTGAACCTTCTATGTAATTATTTGAAGCCATAGCAAAATACTCAACACTCATCATTTCTTGTTGGCACTAATTGATCGCATTAAGGAATACTTGAACATAATCCAGTTCGATCTCGAGTAACAAGGAAGGAGTAGGGCTGGTGGGCACGACATTACCACTAGATAGGGAAGTGGTCCCTTCACTACTTCCCATTGTGTCAGCACGAATGGGGCTCCATTTGGTACGATCAGAAGAAACTATAAACGAGGCGATCGATGCATAAGGAGGCTTCCCAGCTTGAAGCATTCTGCTTTCTCATGGCCTACTTTGCGACAATATTAGCAAATACGTGGGTCTCGATTTGTAACTTCGCATCCTTGCTTTGAGCAATCCCTCGAGAACATTCCTCTTGGGTAGGGCTTGATAGGCGTGTTTCTAATCGGCAAGGGTTTGTTGGGACCGTAGGTTGGTGTGAGCAGAGGCGTACAAAGTGTCATCGACTCCGATTAAAAATTGATCAAGAATTTCCTCTGCCTTATCATTAGCAAATTATTAACTACCTTATAAGTACATAAACACATTCACAACCGTGAAGGGGTTTGAGATGAGATAAATCATCAAACTAACCCATCAATTTGGCATAATATTTGCAAATCTTCATCCCTAATATTTGTTTGCAATCAATAATGGCAACCCGCAATTGTTCCAACCGAGGTCCACTATAAATACAAAAGCAATTTTCACGGTGTTGCCACACAGGAGATGAAATAAGTATGGTTTGGTGGGCAAAGGGAACGTGACAATGGCCCTCGTCATCGTCAAGAGTGCTTTCAGAGCACTGCAGTGCCTACTTTATCAATTCCTTCTCAATTAGAAGAAGTTGTTGCCACAAGCAACCAATTCCTCAATGCGAATGGAACCGTAGGTTGTTCACGTATTGAAACTGGCCAAAGGCATAGGTCTGAAACTCCCCATTCACTCTACGTTTCATGGGTAAGACAAAGGGAAAGTAGGAATTATGTGTCGGCCAGTGGAATGCATAATTGCCGAGTACCTAGTGGAACACAAAGCCCACGAGGGAACGGACCTCGTAGGACTAGAACCCATGACACACCACGCTTCGGCAACTAGTGTCGATGGTCTACAAAGGACCAAGAGCCCGAGGCAAAATGATTCAATAGACATGGAGGGCCATTTTAGCACTTGTCATGGGCAACACATATCCCACTCACGTTACACTAAGCCCTTTAAAGCATTGCAAAACGGACCGACGAGGATTGTCAACCGAGACTCGGACCGGTGATAGACCTCACGCAAAGGTGCATGACCATCTAGGCGCACGTACAAATGTCCATAACATGATTGGGAGACGCATGTCCCCAATCCTAGAAGGGCATCACCTTTAAGAGCAAAGGGCAAGGGCACGCTCTCCAAGGGTAGGACATGATAGGCGTTCTCCACCTACAAAAGTCTTCGACCCTAAGGGACTACCCAGAATCATGGTTGCCGAAAGGTCATCATTGGCATTATGGATCCTCGAAGAGAGGATTCCGAAGGTGAAGTTACCTTCGCTTTTATGTTACGACGACACTACTTGTAATACCCCACATTTTCACATATTTTAAGAAACCATTCTTGTACTTTATTCATATAATTTTAATATTTTTATTGAAAAAAATAAATATGTCGATGAGCATATTAAATAAAAAGAAATTAATAATAATAAAATAAATAATAAGTTTTGGTTGAATGTAGTTATTTGGGTTCTTAAATAATATTTTTATGTTTAAAAATATTTCAAAAAGGCTTCTAAAAATAGAATTTTCAAAGGTTTCCTAATTTAATTTGAGGCAAGGGCCTAAAGGTAATTTCCACTTGTTAGGATTAGTATGGGCTTTCCAAATCCTACTTTGGAGCCTATAAATACCCCTTAAAAACATAAATTTCACATTTCTTACTCATACTAGTCATTAGGATTTCAAAAATTTAGAGAGAAGAGAGGAAAAAAAAAAAAGGGGGCTTGTGATTTCCGAAAAAAAAAAAAAGAAGAAAAAAAAAACTGCAGTTGCACAGTTCGGGAAAAAAATTTTTGGGTTGCCTCAGGATCCATGCTAGCCGTACTCCCTTCGCCGGCCACCGCAACCACCGCCGGCTGCTGCTGCCTGCCGCCGCCACTGCCACCTCCTCCCCTATTTTGGTATTTTTCTGAATATCTTTATAAAAAAAATTCTACTTCTTTCTTTTTGATTCAATCTTGCAAATTCATGTACATACTTATGTTTAATCATGTTTTTATGAGTTTTGATTATGTTTTAATAAAGTATGATTTGTTTTAAGGCATGAATTAAAATTGTTGTTCATGAAATTTTAGATTAGGGTTTATAAACTATGGAAGTAATGAATTTTAATGAGTTTTATGATTAAAACTTCAATATTATGATCATGAATTATTGTTATGTGAATATATGATGATTTTATGAAGTTAAGATTGATTTTTAAAGGCTTTGAAAATAAAATAAATTGCTATCCAAAATTTATAATCATGAAATTCAATTGAATAAATATTTTGATCATGTTTTGGTTTATCAAAAATTGTTCTAAAGTATAGATTTGTTTCATAATTATGTTAGTTGATTGTAGAAGAGTTTTATCATGAAATTTTGATGTTTTTATAAGTTTTTCATGACTTTAAAGTTTATGAATAAATCTGAAATTTTAATAAAAAAAAAGTTAAAGTAAGTTTTAGGTGTTCATATTATGCTAGTATGATCAATATGAATTCTATGATGCTACATATAATTTTCAGTATGTTTTATGAAGTTTAAAAGTGATTTTAAGCATGTTTAACATGCTGTACAGAATTTATAAAGTGAATAATTAGGCTTTTAAAGTATGTAATTAGCATAAATTGATCATATAAATTAAGTAATACATTGTATGATTGATTTATGTGGTTTTTGAAGATTTTCAAGGAGTTTTGATAATTTTATATTGCTGTCCACTTTTCTAAAGTGGCATAAAAACTATACTAAGGTTTTACAAAGCATAAATAAGTGCCGAAAACTAAGTAAGATTACAATAGAAAAGTTAAAGTGTAGTATGGAATTGAATAGAGACCATATAAGGAAGTTTTGGGACAAAATTTCCAATATAGAAGTTAGTTACAGTTGTTGTAGAATTTAGTCAACAAGGTTTTAATTTAGTTTCGGTTTTTCCCTATGTAGGAGACTTTGAGCTAGTCCACTTCTAGAAGTTGTGGCGGAGCACCGTTACTTTACATGGTACGTAAGTACTTAAGACAAAAACAACAGTTAGAATGCATGCTTGAGCAATTCTTGATTACATGAAATCTTGTATGTTTGTTTTGAATCATGAATTTATGTGTATGACAAGTTTTTAGTAGCATGTTCTCAAAGTATGATGGAATTCCATGTTAAATAGAAAGTGAAATTTTTTTATAAGCTTAAATTGGAATGTTATGATCACTACAAGAAAACGGGAAAATAGCGACGGAATTTTTGTGACGGAAGAAAATTCCGTCGCAAACGTAGAGTTTGTGACGGATTCCAATTCGTCGCAAACTTGCGATGGAATTCCCCTTGTGTTGCGACGGAAATAGTCGTCGCAAAAAAATGACAAACCAAATCAGATGACCAAATGTTTTTTGCGACGGAATATTCCCTCGCAAATTTGCGACGGAATTAATTCCGTCGCAAAATTCCCTCGCAAAAAATCGACAAACCCTTATTCTATTTTGTCGACACATACATCAATTCTTCTTCTTGTTCGCCATTCTCCCTTCTCCCACAAACTAACCTAACCCAAAAACCCTCCTTCTTCTTCGCCATTCTCCTTCTTCTTCTTCGTTGGTTCGTCACCACCACCATTCTGCTTCTCCTTCTTCGGTTCGCCACCACCACCGTTCTCCCTTAAACCCAAAAAATTAAACCCTTAATCCAATAAACCCGTTTCTCCCTTCTCACTTCTCCCTTCTCCACCGTTTCTCCTCCCTTCGATTCCTTCGATCGACACCCTCTACTATCCACCGTCAACCGTCGCGGCATCGCCGACCAAGTTAACTTAGTCAGGTAAAATAAATTGTCTATTAATTTGAATTTTTTTCTTTCTTAAAATAAATTTATAATTATTGATTATTTAGTTGTTGTTTAATTGGATAGTAGGGGTTGAATTGTTGAATCTAATTGATCAATTTTCATAATTAAAACACTTGATTGAATTATTATTACCTAATTGTTGAATTTTTTCAGCTTGAATTGCTGGAATTTATTGTTATAAAGGTTGGACTAGTTCTAAGCTGGCTGAATTGATTTTTATAACATGGCTTTTACTTGTCAGGAACTTTGTTCAATTGCGTGATTGAATTGCTGAATTGGACTAGTTCTATTATTGATGATAAAATTGTTGATTCCCCCTTTTCTTTTACCAAAATATATTATAAAGTTTGGGGACAAAGTCCAGAAAGGGCAAATAGTATGCATTATTGAGGCTATGAAGTTGATGAATGAAATTGAAGTAAGTCCCGTATTCATCATCTCTTGATAGTGGTTTGTAAAGATTTTGCTGCAACTGATCCCTATTTCCTATTACATCTAATATTATTTACTTTGCCATGTTTTTGAGCCTGAACTTTAAGAATTAATTGTAGTATAATTGTCAGTTTTGAATGGCTGTATTATTTGAAATCAAGCATATATTCTTAAGGTGTTTTACATATGTAACTATCTAGGTTCATTCATTTGTCCTTCAAGTATGCAAGTATGCTAATTACTAGGGCATATCTGAATTATTTTAAAAAGGTATCCAATTGTTGGTAAATGAAAGGGATCCGTTATAACAATAATAGTAGTAAAATACAGGAATAATGCATCATAGCATCAACAGACTGCCACACCAATCTGATGTTGTATGCTCACCTTCTAACACTCTTGTAACCAAAGTTCTTATTATTAACTTTATGGACAATGACAAACCCTTGGTTTCGATGGCATTGATAGGTCTTCAACCTGTTATAGGAGCTGTTAATTACTAGTGCGAATGTGTTGTTTCTTCTGGAGGAACGATTATGCTTGCATATGTTGAGACCCTAGCTACTATTTGTTTTGGGGCTCAGCGTTTTTTGTCTATGATTGAAAATTCTAGTTATAGAATGTTGTGAAGTGGGCTTACTACATTCCAACCTTCTGTTGTCCATTCTTTGTTTCCTGCCTGTTAACATCACTATTAGAGATAAACAGTTGGTTCTCTATGCGTTTTTTTGGTCTCAATGTAGGCTCCAACTTTCTCCTTTTTTCCACTTCATTACAGTGATACTTTTTTGTCATTCCACCAAAGCAAACTTTCCGTAAGCTTCTTTAGGAGAACAGTGGACTAGTTCTAAGCTGGCTGATTACTTGATTGTGCTTTTTGATGGATGATGAAAATTCTATTACTTGATTGAGTTAGTTGTCTAACTGCTACACCCGCTAGCTGAAATTCGCTTTTGCCTTATATTGATTAATTAGCAATAAGTTTGGTATTATTCCATCTTTAGCTAGTTTTATCATTTTTCACATGATATTCAAAAGGTTTAGTCGTTTGGTTGCATCATAAGTTAGTCAGTAGTAAAAGATGCTTAATGAAATACATTTCAGGATGCTATGTACACTTTCTACCTTCATTCTCGTATTAACTTGACCATTGTTTTATTTGCTACACTGGATAGGTATAGTTCCTCATTTAAGAAGATAGCATTAGTATGTCTGGACTGCAAATTCTAAATTTCCAATAAAATTTGGTTTTTGTAGGCTGATCAATCAGGGACAGTTGTTGATATTGTCGCAGAAGACGGAAAACCTGTCAGCTTAGATTTAGTAAGTTCTATTTGACTCATTTCAATTTGGATTTTTTTTAAAAGTTCACTAAAACTATAATTTTTAATGTCTACTAAAATTATCCTTTTATCTAATCTTGGTGCTTTGAAGAATGCCAGATGATGTTATTCACTTATTAAGATTTTGTCATCGCTTGTGCTACATGCCTAGATAGAAAAATTCTACTAGTGTTTCTTATTTTTAGTCAATAGCTGATGGTGCCCATGATTATATACTAATAACTTGTTCTATTGTGTTTTGTTATATTTATGAGGTCTAGGTTTGTTTAAAAGTCAACTATTTTTTAACAAAAAAGCATCTTAGTGCTCAGAAACTCCTTTCTTCTGATCGAAGACAGGTAAGAGGAGGTACTAGAGATGCTTCTTGATGAATATATGCTAGCAAACCCATTGTCAAAAAGCATCTTCAACAGTGATGTTGCTTATTTGGCTTTCCTTTGTTTATTGTTTTTTTTTATTATAATATATGGATTTTTTTGGCGGCTGTTACTTCTCAGTTTTGTGACTTGTTAACTATGGCAAGGATTATCTTTTACTCCATAGCCTTCTACTTAAACTAATGCTTCCAAGTTGATTTCAATCAATTTTTAATTTTATATAGAACTTATGTCGTCTATCTAGCAGGGTTTGATTCTTGACTTAAGGCGTTGTCACTTGTCAAGCATTCGTCTTCATGAAGAATTTGGGAGAACTACGTGTAGGTTGAGTGACTGGTGGCTGGGTGTTTACAGTACCTTTATGCAGTTCCTTGGAGATTGATGTTGTTTACGGAGTAAAAGTTTATGCTGCTGTGTCTGTTTGTAATGGACTGATCTTGTAACTTATGTTCTTGAACTACCAACTCTATCTTCTATTCCATAACCACATGAACAGTGGAATTGTTATATAGGTTGCTGAGTTTTATTTTGTTTGTTTGATGTATAGTGATGAGGCTATCGCACACCTATCAAAAGTAAACCAAACCACTCTAACTAATATAGCTAGGGAAGTAGGGATCGAATCNGTTTTTGGAGCAAATTTATGAGCTACCTTAATATAGTATTTGTTATAATAATTTTAATTTTTGGTTATTAGTATTATTATATCATTACAATTGTGATTTTATTTTATTTTTCTTTTCAAAAATCGCTATTAGTATCGTTTTTTAAAAACAAACAATACTAATAGCTATTTTTTTTATATTTAAAAAACCACTATTAGTATCGTTTTTGTAAAAAAAAAACGATACAAATAGGTCATAAAAAACGATACTAATAAACTGTTTTTCTACTAGTTTTGCAGTTGCAAATTTGCGAGGGAATTTTCTGTCACAAATTTGCGAGGGAATTTTCCGTTGCAAACTTCAACAGTTCCGTCGCAAATTTTGAAATTTGCGACAAAAATTTTAGCGACGAACGTTTTTGCGACGGAATGTGCTAAGTTTGCGACGGAATTTGTTCGTCGCAAAATAGCAGTTATCTTGTAGTGGATCAGTTTAATTTGGCCAATAGTTATTGTTCAAGGGAAGAAGTTATTTTTAAGTTGGTTGGTTACTTAACCAACAAGAAAGGTAGTTGTGAATTTTCTTATTCACATGATTAAAAGCAGTTATGAGCAATTATTTTAGAGATGTTGCCACTCACAGTTTAATGTGTGGTGAAGAAGAAAGTAAGTAATTAGCCACTCACAGTTAATGTGTGGTAAAGGAAGTTTAGTTTAATTAAAGGACACACATAAGATTAATTTGGGATCACCTTAAGTTGAAGATAATTAAATTGGCTTACTTGAATTGATGCATGTCTTTATGTGATGTTGCATGAGAGTCATAACATTGCTAAACCTGTTAAATCACGTAAAGTGTAAGAGGACTTGCATCAAAACTCTTGGAACGTATATACCTTGAGTATGAACAGTGGGGGGAGTCGTATGGAACAGTGATCTATGTCTTCTAATTGGAGTACAAGGTGTTGTACACTTTTCTATTTTTAATGCGCTGGATATCCGTCACTTTATGTGACATAGTAATACCTTCTTGGAGTTGCTCCCATGTTGGTGCCCAATAGGGCGATGATTTTTAAGGAAGAAACCCGTTCGATGCAGGATCCATAAGTGAATATAATAATTAATTTAATTGAGTCCATGTAATGGTAAAAGGTTGTCAAAGGTAAGTTGAGTGCGTGTTTTATTTTTTATTGTTGTTGCATAGTCTTTAGTAGTTATGTACTCAGCTTTGCTGACTGTTTATTTTGTGTGCATGGCTTTGTCTTGGACTTGGCCCTACAATGACCCACTTGTGGTGAGTAGTTGTCTAGTAAAAGAAAAGCTCCAGGTGCAAGTGGGCATAAGTCATTTCATGATGGGCTGGAGGTACAACACTTGCTGTGTTTTGTAGCTTTAGTTTATTTTAATTGATTATGAAGACTAACATTTATTTTGGTTGTTATATGATTTATAAAGACTTTTAATATTTGTTTTGGTTTCGTTTTTAAGGGCCATTAATATGGTTCCGAAGTGTAATAAGTTTAAAGTTGATTTTCAAGTTGAGATTGTTTTGAAATTTAGTTTTAAATTGTTTGGGTTTTTAGACTTCCGTTGTAGTATTTTGATAAATGCCTTAGCTGTTATCACGGTGGCAGTAATACTTTGGTTTTTCCATATTTAGAAGTTTTAATAAGTATAATCCTTAATAATTTAATATGTTTTCCGGAAAAATAAAAACTAAGAAGTTAGGAAATTACAGGGTGTTACACTACTGATTCGAATGGTCATGTCGCCAGATACGAAGGACAGATGTACTTGTGCCAAGAAGCAACTTGTTGTAAAATCTTTCCAACAACACTTGTTGGAATAGCTCAAAGTTGGTTCTCCAAAATATTGGAGAACAGATCGGTTTCGGGGTACCATGACCTCGTAAACAAGTTTCAGGCTAAGTTTGTTAGATCGAATTGAAGAGAAAAAACAACAGCATAACTCATCAGCGTGAAACAAAATGACGGAGAAAGCCTTCGGGAATTTCTCACTTGCTTCAGAACTGAAGCAGCTATGATCACTAACCTCCGTGAGGACGTAGCAACCTTCGCCTTATAATCAAGATTATGGAGGGGGTCCTATCTTGAGCATTTGGTCATGACACCGTTGAAAACGATGGAGGATGCCCTTCGGTCATCCGATAGGTTCAATCGAATAGAGGAGTGGAACAAAACCATCTCCGCCAAAAAAGATACAAATAAAGCCCCTACAGACAAGTTCGAATGGCAGAAAAAGGGCCAAAAAAAAGATTCCGACGACATGTTGGAAAAGATGAAACTTGAGCCGAAGTTTGACATTTACACCACACTGACCACCACCGGTGCCAAAAACTTTAACACGAACAAGGATGATGGAAGGTGGAAAAAGCTGAAGCCACTGGGACCTCAGCATCAGAAAAACAAAAATAAATGGTGTGATCTCCATGACTTCCATGGACATGAAACCGAAGAATG
The DNA here is from genome assembly GCA_016808085.1 of Suaeda aralocaspica. Taxonomy (NCBI): domain Eukaryota; kingdom Viridiplantae; phylum Streptophyta; class Magnoliopsida; order Caryophyllales; family Amaranthaceae; genus Suaeda; species Suaeda aralocaspica. The sequence goes on from PYUH01000831.1 coordinate 532,547, forward strand.
CTATCAGTTAAAAGACCTGATAGAGGATTTAGTACGAAAAGGGTACCTCGATCAATATATTGCTGATAGGAGAAAGGAGAAACAACCCAAAAAAGACACAAAGGAGCTTGATTACTCCAGAAAAAATAAAACACAGGAGGATAAGCCTGTTATCCATGTAATTTTCGGAGGCATGAGCTCCAAAAATGCATGCAAGCAGCACCTTCGGCATTTGACCCATGAGATCAACTTCAGTTCGATCGGAGGGTCTTCGGCCAGTGAACCAAACATGACATTCACAACCGAAGATTGTCAAGGGTTGTCCTTCCTACATGACGATCTATTGCTCATCTCTTTGGACATGGCCAACCACACCGTACATCGAATTCTAGTGGATGGTGGGTCTTTGGAGAACATCCTATTCAAGGGATTTCGGCACAATGAAGTTGGATAGGAAATATCTAATTCTAGTCAACTACCCTGTAATCTGATACAATGGTTCATCGGCCAATCTCGATGGAAAAATTATCCTGCCAACAACATTCGGCAAGGGTAAGTCACAAAGAACATTATGGCCGAATTTCTTGTCATTAATGTTCCTACTGTCTACAACGTGATCATGGGAAGGCCCATGATTCACCACATTCAGGGAGTCGTGTCCACGCATCATGAAATGATTATCTACGTTTCGGTTGACGGCTTCCCCGAGAGATTGAGAGGCAACCAAGAGGCTGCCGGAAAATGTTACTACGCTGCGTGAAAACTTTGAAAAGAAACGATAAAGGAGATGATGACGACAGAAAATAACGGGAAAATAGATGGTCGAAAGGCTCAAAGGCCAAAAATGTCAAGCTCGATGACACTGGCGAAAGGCTAAACTGTCCGAAGTCAGCTAACATGACCCCTGAACAAGAGATCGCGGACATAGAATTGGCCAAAGGAAATCCTGAACGAGCAACAAATATTGGAACGGGCCTCAATTCAGACGTGACGATAAACCTTATCAAACTGCTCAACAAAACATGTCTAAAGGATTTTTATCCCCTCCCAAGGATCGACCAACTGGTCGACTCCTTGAGCAGCCATGCTCTGTTATGTTTTATGGATGCCTTCTCTTGGTACCATCAAATTTTTATGTAGACCAATGACAAACTAAAAAAAGCTTTCATCACAAGTCATGGGGTGTATAATTACATCATGATGCCTTTCGGATTGAATAATGCGGGGGCAACTTTTCAACATTTAGTTTACCATGTATTCACCGATCAAAAAGGGCAAAACATGGAAGTATATGACAACGATTCTATCATCAAAACTAGGACCGATGAAGAACATATCATCGATCTACAAGAGACGTTTCATAATCTGAGACGACACGATATGAAGTTGGACCCAAAGAAATGTCTCTTCGGGGTCAAGTCAGGAAAATTCCTTGGTTTCCTTGTTACTCAACGAGAAATCATTGCCAACCCTGACAAGGTGCAAGCAACACTAAATCTCCCCGAGCCGAAAACAAAACGAGACATCTAGAGGCTCATTAAACGAATGGCCGCCTTGTCCCGATTCATCTCAAAGGCTTCGGACAAGGGATTGCCTTTGTTCAAAGCATTAAAGCATCAGAAAGACATTGTTTGGGGGGAGGAACAGAAAATATCCTTCGGCACCTTGAAGGAACACCTGCCAATTTGACAATATTAGTCAGGCATTCGGAGGGAGAGGCACTGTTTTTGTATGTTGCTGTCAATCCTTCGACTGTCAACGCAATCCTCTTGAAGGAGGAAGATAAAGGGCAGAAACCAATCTACTATCACAGCCATGCACTAACCAAGGCCGAAACAAGGTATCAATTGGTGGAAAACGACGCTTACGCTGTTGTCATTGCAGCCCGAAAGCTTCAGCAATAATTTGATGCTCACCAAATCATTATTCTAACAGACCAACCTCAGGAAAAGGTATTGGGAAAAGTCAAAAAATCAGACAGACTGAAAAAGTGGGCTTTCGAACTCACTGAGATCGGCATTACCTACAGTCCAAGAACGACTATCAAGGCACAGGCCCTAGCTGACTTCTTGGCCGAACGCTCCCACTAAGAAACCTTAGAGGGGGAGCCGAAAGTTTAGCAACTATTCACCGATGACTCCTCAATGGTAAAAAGTTCGGGGGCAGGAGTGTTGTTGATAAAACCAGAAGAGCAAACAATCGAGTATACACTCAAGTTCTCCTTAAAGGCTTCGAACAACGAGGCCAAATACGGAGCAGCCATAGCTGGCTGGCATCGAACTTTGCATAGCTATGGATGCCGTACACATTCACTTTAAAACTGATTCTCAACTTGTGGCAAACCAAGTGAGGGGTGAATAGGAGGCCAAGGAGCCAAGTATGATTATATATTTTGCAAAAAATTAAAACTTTGATTGCCACACTGAGAAGTTTAGAGGTTGAGCTCATCCCAAGAAACCAAAACACTCAGGCCGATGCTCTCTCCAAACTAGCCAGTCCAAGTACAGTCCAAAAGAAGCATCAACACTAATCCTTCTGACCCTTCCGAAGTACATTCAATAACATTGAAGCCAAGTTGTATGGACCCGATTTACGCATACAAGCTAAACGGTGAACTTCTCGAAGATAGGAATGAAGCATCCAAACTTAAAAGGATAGCCTCTAGATTCAGTGTCTTCCATGGAGAACTGCTTCAATAGTCATTTTCAATGCCTTTTCTACGATCTGTGGGCCCAATGAATGCCAATTATGTACTTCAGGAAATCCACCAAGGCATCTGCAGTAATCACAATAGTGGACGAACATTGACACACAAGGCCCTTTGGGCAGGTTTTCATTGGCCAACAATGTTAACCGAAGCAAAAGAGTTGGTGAAGAAATGCGACAAATGTCAACGATTTGCACCAGTCATTCACCAACTATCTAGAGACCTACAACCCATTTTGAATCCATTGCCCTTTGCGCAATCGCGCCTTGATTTTTTGGGACCCTTCCCGCAAGCAGTTTATCAGAAACGCTGGCTGATAGTAGGCATGGACTAGTTCAGCAAATAGATCAAAGTCGAAGCTATATACAACATACTAAAGCCAACCGTCTAAAAGCTCATATGGCAGAACATAATCACTCGGTTCTGCAATCCAAGAGCCTTCGTCTTCGACCACGGCAAGAAATTTGACAACCTTCCACTCCTAAACTACACAGATCAATTCGGGATCAAATTGGCATATTTGGCTGTGTGCCATCCTCAAAGTTACGGTCAGGCCAAAGCAGCTAATAAACTGATGTTGGGAGCGCTTCGGAAAAGATGCAATGACTAGAAATCCAAATGGCTAGATAATTTACCTGGCACATTATGGGCGCTTCGAACTATTAAAAAAGAAGCAATAAGTCAAACCCCGGTTAACTTAGTTTATGGGTCCGAAGCTGTGTTACCAGTCGAAATTGAGACCAAAAGTCTAAGAGTTGTAGCCTTCTCCGCTGATAATAACAAAATCAGAAAAAAGCCCTCGATCTTCTCAATAAAGTAAGAGACGAAACAAGGTGGAGAATGATCGTCTACAAGCAACGTATCAGTAGACAATACAACCGAAAGGTTAACGCCCGACCACTCCAAGTACAGGATCTTGTGCTTCGAAACACAGCAGCAGTTCAGAAAGATAATATACATGGCAAGCTTTCGGCAAACTGGGAAGGACATTATTCAATATATGACAAACTTCAACCAGGGACGTATTGCCTTTGGGACTTGGCGGGCAATGAATTAAAAAATCATTGCGATGTTGACGTACTGAAAAAGTACTTGTGTAAGCTTAATGATGACAGTTGAAGCATATAACAATTCAATTATCAATAAAATGAGAGATCTAACCCAAAAGATGTGTATATATACATGAATAAATTATGAGTACAAATCTATCTAATTAATACAAAATGATGAGAGGATGAAGGCTGATGCCTTAAGCACCAGGCTTCATCCAATCAACTGTCCTTTTGGATTAAGTCCGAAGGGTTGCAAGACTTGGTGTCTGATCTAAACTGATCAGACATAATGCGAAGTCTATAAAACAAAATGCTGAGAGGATAAAGACTGATGCCTTAGGCACCAGGCTTCATTCAATCAATTGTCCTCTCGTATTAAGTTCGCAGGATTACAAGACTTGGTGTCTGACCTTAATTAATTAGACTCAATGCTAAGTCTATAAAACAAAATGTTGAGAGGATGAAAACTGATGCCTTAGGCACCAGCCTTCGTCCAATCAGCTGTCCTCTTCGATTAAGTCCGAAGGATTGCAACACTTGGTGTCTGATCTTAATTGGTCATAATCAATACTAAATCTATAAAACAAAATGATGAGAGGATGAAGACTGATGCCTCAGGCATACGGCTTCATCCAATAACTGTCCTTTTGGATTAAGTCCGAAGGATTGCAACAATTGGTGTCTAATCTTAATCATTCAAACTCAATACTAAGTCTATGAAACAAAATGTTGAGAGGATGAAGCCTGGGCCTAATCAATTATCCTTTCTGATTAAGTCCGAAGGATTGCAAGACTTGGTGTCTAATCTTAATTGATCAGACCTAATGCTAAGTTTATGAAACAAAATGTTGAGAGGATGAAGACTGATGCCTCAGGCATACGGCTTCATCCAATAAACTGTCCTTTCGGATTAAGTCCGAAGGATTGCAACAAAATGTCTGATCTTAATTGGTCAGAATCAATACTAAATCTATAAAACAAAATGATGAGAGGATGAAGACTGATGCCTCAGGCATACGGCTTCATCCAATAAACTGTCCTTTCGGATTAAGTCCGAAGGATTGCAACAATTGGTGTCTAATCTTAATCATTCAAACTCAATACTAAGTCTATGAAACAAAATGTTGAGAGGATGAAGCCTGGGCCTAATCAATTATCCTTTCGGATTAAGTCTGTAGGATTGCAATACTTGGTGTCTAATCTTAATTGATCAGACCTAATGCTAAGTTTATGAAACAAAATGTTGAGAGGATGAATACCGATGCCTTAGGCACCAGGCTTCATCAAATCAATTGTCCTTTTGGATTAAGTCTAAAGGATTGCAAGACTTAGTGTCTGATCTTAATTGATCAGACTCAATGCTAAGTCTATGAAACAAAATGTTGAGGGGATGAAAATCGATGCCTTAGGCACCAGGCTTCATCCAATAACTGTCTTTCGGATTAACTCTGAAGGATTACAAGTTTGGCGTCTAATCTTAATTGATCAGACTCAATACTAAGTCTATAAAACAAAATGTTGAGAGGATGAAGCCTGGTTCCTAATCATTGTCCTTTCGGATTATGTCCGAAAGATTGCATGACTTGGTGTCTGATCTTAATTGATCAGACTCAATGCTAAGTCTATGAAACAAAATGTTGAGAGGATGAAGATTGATGCCTTAGGCAGCAGGCTTCATCCAATTAAATGTCCGTTCGGATTAAATCCGAAGGATTGCATAATGAAAGCAAATTGCATAAAAATAATTTGGTTGTCCGAAGTGAAACAAAGTTAATTACAACACTACAATATTCAAACATATTCGGCAGTCGTCCACAAGTGGAAAAATAGCCACCGAAGTACAAATGCGAAACAAAATAAAAAAATTACAACAGCTCATAATGTTCGTACATAAGGAGGCTGAAACATAAGACTGAAGAAAAAGATCGGAAAGGAGAAATCAGCTAGAGGCACAGCTTTTTGAAGACGACTACAGGAGTTCCTATGCTTCAGAATTGGCTTCTTCCTACTAAGCGGCTTCAGACATATGAAAATCCGACACTCCAGCATCTGAAGCACTGTTAGAAATAGCATCGGACTCATATTTCAGGGCCATTTCAGCAAGCCTGACAGCTTCAGCTTCGGCCGCCTGCCTTCGGTTAAGTTCTGCAATGACTTCTTATTCTCGAGCCGAAGGCTCTCGAACTTCATTACCACCTTTAACTAGTAAGTCTTCAACGTCTAGACAAGGGAATGTTAAATCCCGATGCAGAAGAAGTCGAAGGGCGACGTCACTGCTTTTTTAGAAGCCTTCCTCCTTTGCAGCCTGAGCTTCAAACAACTGTACTTTCAATTGTGCAGCTTAAGCCTCGAGAGCTTCTTTGGCCTTAAGGAGTTCAGCATTCAACTCTGCCTTCTTTTGTAACCCTTCGTCTTTCATATCAAGCTATGCCTTCAGCTTGATGGCTTCGTCACCAGCCTTACCAGCAATGTCGATCCCAATTCACTTGTAGATGGCCATCTTCCTCATGTTTTCCTCCTTCCATTCCATCATCTTCCGCTTCGCCCAATCAATGTCATTCTTTAGTTTTTCAACACCAAGACAAAGTCTCATGTTTTTGTCTTGGTCATGCTGGTTCAACTCTGAAGCAACGGCTTGATAGTGTAGACACCTAATTTAGTCCCTGGTCCCGTGGCAAGATTTCATGATGAACAATAAAACCTACTTCTCTAGATTATTGGACAATTATTGATGTTATTAGATTTAATTTTACTATTTTTCTTAAATTACAAAATATTTTTTTAAAAAGCTAATTTATATTATTAGATTTTGATATAAGCCCAATATTTGATTTAAAAAATAAAAATAAAGAGTTTTAGCATAGCACGACTCAGCAAGTCGTGCTGACGCAACAGCGTGACAAGCAAGCCAGCGCTAGCTGCGCAGTGTGACAGCTTGTGTCACGCTGGCTAGTCAGCGTTACTAAACTTGTAATGCTACCTGGCCAGCCTGATAAAACCTGTCGCGCTACACATTTTTCTTATAAATACCCTTTTTTCTCCTCTAAAACGAGGCTCTTGACTCTCTTGATTTTTCTACCCGTTCTCACACTTCCAAAACCGACATTCTCTCATTCTCCTAAACCTACTTTCTCTCTCTTTTTCTTCTTTTCTCTTTACACTTAAACTTTTCTCCATCAAGTTATTTTTTTATTTTATTTCTAATAAAGTGGGTTAATTTCTTATTATTACGAATTAAATCTGAAACTTTGTCCAAATTAATACTCGAAGAAACAATAATCAAAGATTCTAATAGCGTAGCGCGATAGACTTTGTCAGGCTAACATCGCAGCGTCACAAAGTTTGTAGCGCTACTGCTGCAGCGTGACAAACTTTGCTGCGCTGCACAGTCAGCGCAACTAAAATTCTCGTGCTCCTGTTTTTTTGCAAAATACTTCTAAAAAAGTCCATGTCACCTTTCCTTAAGTCAATTTTTTTGGGTTTAACTCGACCTATGGACGGTTTGGGGAAGTTGACAAAAAAATTTGGGAGCATAAAATCCGGGGCCCCTAACAAATAGCGAATAGCCTATAACAAACATCGTCAGTTTCGGGAGGTCCCAAAAGGGAAACTGTTGTAAATAATAATAATAATAATAATAATAATAATAATAATAATAATAATAATAATAATAATAATAATAATAATAATAATAATAATAATAATAATAGGGCTAACCTCCATCAAGTAGAATTGAGAAAATCTATTGGGATCCTTCTCCAACTAATAGAGCACGCAGAAGCATGCAGTGGACTTCAACGCCTAGTTTTGAGCGCGCTTCGATGGGGATTGGACGAAAGGATCCCTGAACAAGTTGGAAGACGAAGGCCTCATCTCTGATATCTTCTCCCTTAAGGTCGAAGGGATGGAACGTCGTAAAGACACTAGCAAAATGTTCAATTGATAAGAAATGACGTCAAGTGGTGGCCCTTTTGGCTCTTTGTGATCTTACTCCTGTTCTATTGACTTCGGAGCCATCTCAACAGTAACAGCTACATCATCTAAGTCCATTGGAACGACCTCCGGCGCTGTCGCAACCCCTTCTTTCGGCGAAGTGGGTGTTTGTTCGATAAGATCGACAACAGGAGTGGTTTCACCTTCGGTCCTCACTTTCTTTGACGCCAAGACCTCTCTACCTGGAGTGGCCAAGGCAAAAGCCGAAAAGTTTCTCTTCCTCACCATTTCTTTGGTTTTGGGAGAAGAAGGGATATCAATGAGAAAGATCAATGGGAGGCTCCTCCTCTTGCCTTTTCCTCCTTCGGATGACCAAAGGGGTTTCTTCGTCTTTGTCTTCCAAATCTTTGGACTCTTCCCTTTCGAGAACTGTTTCGTTTTTTATTGGGGCAGAAGGAGAATCCTTGTAAACTAGTGCTTCAGAAGAAACATAAGTACCATAACCCTACACAGATAAACGCAAAATCAAAAACGAAAGTCAACAACGAAATCCAAAGGAGTACATGGAAATGAAAACAAAGTAAAGGTGTTTCGGAACTCACCGACGAGATATTCTAGGTAGCATTGACTATCCTCTCAACAGCTGCAGTGTTCCCACCTTCGATGGGGATGGACAAACCTAATGCAGCAGGGACAGACTAATTGCACTTCAGAGACAAAACCCGATGCATCTGGTGAGTTTCTGAAAAACCAAAACCTCTCATAAAACATAAAAAAAATTGACGAAGCTTAACAGTTGGTTAAAATCTGAACGTACGTGCAAGCTACCATCAAAAGCGGTCTTTAGTCGGCTTTGTCGAAGGGATTAGCTTCAACCATTGCTTCGTCTGTCTCTCAAGGACCGAAGCTGGAATCTTATGCTTCCTAACTATTGGGATGTCGATGGACTGCTTCTTCACAGAAGGAACAGCCTTCGCTATTACCCTCTTCTTTGTAATTCCCAGAAGGTTGTAGTCCAAACCAGCATCGACTTCAGACACCGCGAAGAAACAAGAAACACATCAGACAGATGAACCACAATAAGCATGCATACAAAACATAAAGCGTAATAAGCAATAAAAACGGCCCCAGCTTCGGCCTTCAATTTATCGCCTTCCAGCTTTCAGCTAAGGCCGTATTACCGTATACAGCCAAATACTCTTACTTCATGATCAAATTGTTATCAGGAAGCCAGTATTTGGGGACAAAGTGCTTCTAGCCATCGCGCTTGTGGGCCGAAAAGAACCTTATTTGCACAATTTAGCTCTGGGATGGCAGCACCCTATTCAAAAATACAACCTCCATATCGGGTTCGACGACACAACAAGGGGCGCCAAACCTATTTGGGTGATCGAGTTTGATGGGAACCCAAAGGAAGAGAAACACTTGTTTCCATTTCTTAGTTGAATTGGCTTAAGGGTGTAGAACAATCTTTTCGTCTCGGTTAGAAAAGCTCCACCAACTACTACCCCCAACGGCCTTGTTGTTTGGTGAAAGGTGGACCAGATGGTGCCACGCCCTGAGCGATGGCTGAAACCCGGAAAATGTACAAGCCTAAATATATGACACCATCCTTTTAATACTAAGACGGGGCATGTGGGTGATGTTGATGCTGTAACAGTTCAGCAACGGACAATGAAAGGGTGAAGGGGGAACCAAAGGTCGTGCTCCAATTGCCGAAGGTACAAACCAATATGGTTACCGTCCATCGGCGGAGTGACAATGCTATATGTCGCTTTGGGGCATCGATGCCAATAGCCATCGAACTCCATGATCCTATAAATATGTTCTGCAGCGGCGATGTATTCATCTTCGATGGCTATTACCAACCACTTAGGGCCCAACCTTGTCGAAAGAAGTCCATTGTTCTCACCAGGGACATCTCATGGCAGCTCTCTATCGTCCAATGGCCTTTCGGTAACCACATCACCATAACCGCCCCAAGTGCTGGACTCTCCACTTGGACCAACACTTCGGATGGGCACTACAGGGATTAGATTTTAAGATGAACCAATCCTATCATCATTGTTTCCGACAAGAATTGTCCCTAAACAAGGTTCGTCTAATGGCTCACTTCTAGGAATGTTTCTGAGTTCCTCTTCAGACAATTTCTCTTTCACCGGATCTACAGACGGTTGCCTTCTTGATTTGGGACCGCTTGTTCAAAAGTGTGCATTGGAATCAAAAGGGGTTTTGGAAGTACTAACTATGGTTTAACAGGTCTAAAAGTCCAAAGAAGTCGAAGTGAGAAAAGTCAAAGAAGTACAACTAAAAAGGGACGAAAGCAATTTAAATCACCTTTGACCGAAACTAAACATGACGAAGAAAAATTTGTTGGAGTTCAAATTTCGAAATAAGGTCTGAAGAATTTGGAATTCACGAAAAACCTTTGTTGAAGAAGTAGAGAGAGAGAATTTGAGAGAGTTTGTGAATAAAGAAACCTCCAAAAAACTCACTCCTCACCTATTTATTTTGAGAGAGTTTGTGAATAAAGAAACTTCCAAAAAACCTAACTCTTCAGCAATTTATAGGGGTAATGATTGAATATGATTAGCCACTCTAAACAAAACCGCCTAAATTATTATTTGCGGATTCCAAAAGGCAATTAAATTCAACTGCCATCTCTTCAAATAAATTCAAACCCATTCAAATTTCAGCCAAATTCATCCTTTTCACCAAGTACAAACACCTCCTTTGGACAAGTCGGAAAGTAGATATTGGGGGGCCAATTGTTTGGGTACTTAAGTAACTATACTTTGGCCTGTGGGAATTGGAATGGGCCAAGCCCAAATACATACAAGATTACAAATAATACAAAACTAAGCCCTAACAAGCACTGATCAGGCCCAATATAACCATGGTTAATCTAAACGACTCAAACGGTTCACAAGCAAGCCCATTACATGGCCTTTCGGCCTTCGGCACATTATGCTAGGTGGCACTTTAACCGCCATACAACAACTAACATATGCCTATAAATACCCTCATTTATGACACTTTTTTTCAGGTATTCAATTCTAAGCTAAATCATTAACTCTCTCAAGCTATTACACTTTTATGACTTGACTCAATACATTTTCTTACTTAAACATTGGAGGGGTGTTTCTCAAATACACCCCCGAGGCTAGTAATCTTGTTTACTTGTGTAGGACCTTCGGACAACTCCTTTGGACCCTTGCACTCTTTAACATTGATCTTCTCCAATTCAATCAAGATTCTACTTTGGTTCATATTGTTTCTACCTAGAACACAAGCTATTCTAAAAGATGCTTTGCCTCGTCAAAGTAATGAATCAACGCGACAATATTAGGGTCAATAGTACGCAAAATCCACGATACGAGCATGGAGTGAAACGTCTCCCAATCAAGCATATTCTTCGTTTTAGTATGTTTGGTGATGGTACCATCAATGAATACGAATTTACAACGAGACTTTAAGGACAAAGTGATCACGCTCGACCATGCGAGATAATTATCACCTGTTAAGATTACATGAGTAATCAAAGTTCCATATTGATCTCCGGCACCGAGATAATATGGAGAAGATGGATCAATCTTGCCTTCATCAGACATGGAGAAAAAAAAACAAGTCTTATGTTTATGTTTTAGGTTTCATAGGCTCTGATACCAGGTGAGAAACAAAATAAACCAATTTTCTCTGCCTTGTATTATTGTAAAGTGCTAATTATATAGTACATGAGTGGGCTTGGCCAATACTAAATGTAAGGTAATTTAGACTAATTATAGTTATGTACATCTATGTATATATAAGGCTTAACAAATCCTCATGAAGAAACAAGGAACCATCAGTGGAAAAAACAACATATGCTACACTAGTGAAAAAAAACCGTAGTGTATAATTTGGAAGGGAAAATTGAGTAAGAGTTTATGCTGTGATTTTTCGATGACCGCAGTCCTAATATTAATTCATTTCATATCTTACTCCTTTTTTATCTTTCTCTCTCATATGTCCTCCTTTTTTATCTTTCTCTCTCATATGTCCTCCTTTTCTCTCATCACAAAAACAAACCCTACTTCATCCCATCTCTTCTCCTTCTTCACTTCATTTCATCTCAATAAAAAAAATTCCAACTTGTTCAAAGGATTACCATCTAGATCGAAAATCCCATCTCTACTGAGATCAAAAATTGCAAAATTTGATTCCATGGAAGGCGGCTCCTGAGGATCACTACCACGGCCGCAACCGCAACCGCCTCTGCCTTCATTGATGTAGCTCCACTACCAATTTTTCCCAATCTAAATTTTTTTTGGATAAAATTTATGGTGTGAAGTCATATTTGATTATTTTGGTTATACTTAGATCTATTGCTTGGTTATTTGTTGTTGTTTGATGATTTGGTTTTGATGTATTGTTATGGTTTCATGTCAATTTTACTTATTTAATTTTCCATTTTTTGTGGGGTTTTTTTGTTTCGAGTTTGGTGGTGAGGGTTTTCTGGGTTGAATTTTCGGGTTTTTGGGTTGAAGTTTTCGTGTTTGGTGGTGGTTCTGGTTGGTGGGGGTTTTCTGGGTTCGAGTTTCGGGTTTTTGGGTTTCGGATTAGATGATGGTTCTTGGTAGTGGGGGTTTTCTGAATCATGCTTTTCTTTACTATTTAGCTTTTGCTTGGGTTATTTCGTCTATTTTTGTAAGATTGGAATTGGGTTTTGATGTTATAACTCAGATTTTTATATTTGTTACAATTTTAAAAATTGCAGCTCTTTTTTTAATTTGATTTGATTTGGGTTTTGCATTTGGTGGTTTTTCAATTCTGGGTTTTTTTTGGGGTTATTTTGATTTGAATTGGGTTTTGGTGTTATAATTCAGATATTTATGCTTGTTATAGTTTTAAAGATTGCAGCTGTTTTTAATTTATATATTATTGTTATGGTTTTTGCATTCTTGAGGTTTTTGGGTTTGTTTGATTGGAATTGGGTTTTGAATTTTTGATGTTAAAGCACTAACTTATATGCTTATTAAGAGTTTAACAGATTTTGCATCCTTTATTTTGCATTGTGATTGTTATGCAATGTAAGTTTTTGGGTTTGATTGATTAATTTGGTTTGAAATCAAATTCAAACTATTCTTGACTGTTCATATGTGGATCGTCTTCATTGATATTGTTATTGTTCTTGACTGTTCATATGAATGAATTATTAAATGCATTAAATGATATTGTTAGTGTGTGCTAGTTAGCTAAGTTCTTTGTTATCCTTTTTTCTTAATCTTTTAATTTTTTAACCAATACTTGATTGATTACATTGGAATTAGCAGCATGTTTTGTTTTATTTTGCACCTATTCTATTACTATCTAGAACGGAAGTAATCCCTCCACCACCACTACATATGAGCAGTAACAATCAATGCATAAATTGAATGAAAAATATAATGAATCAATTAGTGCATTATACAATGACCGATTGAATGCATGATTGAATGAATTTTTGAATAGAAGATTGAGTGAAATAATGAAAGAAAGAAAGAACGATTGAATTGATGTTTGAATGATTGAAATCATTGAATAAATGAATGAAAAAATGAATGCTTTTTTATTTGAATGAAGAAAAATAATGCTTGATTGAAAAATTGAAAGACTGAATGTGATTGAATGAATGCATGAATTAATGAATGATTAATTACATTAGTGTTGATAAAAATGTCTCGATTTTTTTTATGGCTTGTGAATGAGTGACATACCATCTTCTGAAGTTTGTTTCATTGTATATATTTCTCTTGTATGATTGTTTTTTGGTTGTTTGGTTGTTTTTGGTCTTGTATGATTGTTGTTCTAATATGACGAAATCATCTGAGTGCATCATTTATTTAGCTTTATTGTTTCTGTAATGCTGACTGTGTTGGGGCTGTGTTGCTGCTGTTTTGGGGCAGTTTTGTTGCTGTGATTCTCACTACCCGCTGTTGCTGCCTTGTTTCTTGCTGCTGATGGTTGCGTGTTGTCGCTGCCGTATTTATATGACTGTGTTGGGGCTGTGTTGCTGTAGTTTTGGGGCAGTTTTGTTGCTGTGATTCTCACTACTCACTGTTGCTGCCTTGTTTCTTGCTACTGATGGTTACATGTTGTCATTGCCGTATTTATAGGACTATGTTGGGGCTGTGTTGCTGCTGTTTTGGGACAGTTTTGTTGCTGTGATTCTCACTACTCGCTGTTGCTCTCTTGTTTCTTGCTGCTGATGGTTGCATCTTGTCGCTGCCATATTTATATGTAACAATAATATTGTATTTTTTTTGTTGTTTTATGTTATTGTAGCAATATTTTCAATGAAAAACAATGCTCTTATACATATATCCATTTCGCCTACGTTATAGAGTAAAACATTACAATTTTTTGGTGTGTTTTTGACCTACTTTTTGCTGTTAATCAATATTTTGATAGCAGCAAAAAGTAATTTTTTTGGGAGGAAAGATCACTTTTTGCTGTGGTTATTTATAAAAAACCGCAGCATAAACTGCGCTTATGACCGCAGCGTAAAGTTTATGATTTTTTGCTTATCTAGCATATGCTGCGGCCAAAATATGCAGCATAAAGTGGGTGTTTGACCGCAGCAAGAACTAATTCTTATTATATGCTAGGCAAAAACTAGAAATCCCATACCATATATAAATCAAACAACAATATGATCATCAAACTTTGAGAAGCCATATTGAAATTCTGGTGCCCAAAGTCATTACCATTGCAAGGCACATAACACAAAAATGAACACAGAACCTAGAAATCAACCAACAATCACATCTGTTACTTCTCACGTTTCCAGGAACAGCATCATATTCCAAGGGTCATAACTCATAGCATACTAAACCTTTTTGCGTTATTTTTGAGCTAATGATATGAATCTAGGTACACAAGTTCATAACTTCGATGGTTTGACGGAAGCACCTAGGAAGGAAGCAACCTTGGGTGAGCTAGTGGCTTTTGGTGACACAAGGCAATTTGGGGCATCTAAGACTAATATTTATGTGTGCATGGTCATATGCATTTAAACCACACACGTGAATATGGAGACATTGGTGGAATAGAGGAACAAGTTGGTTTTTGCTTATGGGTTTTTTCCACTGCACTTGTCAGGGTTTTTCTCATTTCAGGCATTGTGTCTTCCATTTTTGTTGAATCTCTTGGTCATCATTTTCAATCAAAAATACATGGAAGATGTTTTCTTGAAGGTTTGTTGATTTTAAGATTGGATCTTGAAACATTTCTTGAAGATTGAAGATGAATCTTGAAAGTTGCGCAAAAACGAAGCACAAGGAGGCCGAGCATTTTGACGATTTTCATAGGTTTTGGGCTTCTTCAGATTTCCGTGATTATTGTGGTATTTTGTGATGATTATCTTTTTTTCTATATAATTAGTTAGTTTTTTTAATTAGAATCTAAATCAGTTAGGATTTTTGCAAGAGGTTGGATAGATAAGATCAGCTTGTGCACTTTGTTGTGCAAGTGGATGTTGTTTGTTATGCAACTTGTGCAAGTTGCCAAGTTGGACGAAATTTCTTGTGTAGGTCCGAATTTTCTTGTTTGTTAGGGAGTTAGAAAGTTGTTAGGATTTGTTTGATAGGTTGTACTATAAATAGCCTCGCAATAAGCTGTAATAACATAAGTTTTGGTGAATAAAAATTCAATACTTTATTGTGTTGTGCGTCTTCCTTTGTTTTCGTCCAAAAACAAATACCTTGTTGATTGAGTGAATTGGTGCTTTTGAGCTTTAGATTCACGTGAGAATAGTTTTAGAATTGAGGGTGCTGTGAGCTTTAATCAATCATAAAATTATTCGAAACCTAGTTCGAATTCTTGGTGATTACTTTATAGAATTTGGAACTAGATTACCTTGCTTGTGAGTGGCGATTTTCTTATCAATATTCATATCACCTAACCTCATTAGATATTTGAAACCTCTAAATTTTCATTCAGTAACAGACATCGCAATACCACTTGATCTGTATGAAAATGCGGTAGGATAGAAGTTGTGATAAACTGAAATTATTCACTGACAACAACATCAGCACCTAACTTCTTGAGGCTATATGTCTTAGCTCCCAACACCTATTTAACAAATTCTTAAGTCTAAAATATAAATCATTTCAACCTCTAAAAGTTCATTGAAGTAACCTTCCACCATAATTGAACTTATCAATTCGAAAATCACCAAATCAATCAACAACTATAACTCATAATTAGCTTTAACTTACAAAGGCCATAACAGCCAGATCCCTTTACATTTTCCAGAGATTCTTGAGCCTAAAATGTGTAATTTTTTAAAGCTCTACAGCTTTGTAGAAGGAAGCAATGGATGAAACATAACGCAGGTCGATTGAATTTTGGGTGTGTTCAGCGGCAGGGTTGCTGGTCTCTTCAGAATGATAAGGATGAAAGCTACATGCTCATAGGATAAGTTCTTTCTTTTTGGATTATGAGAGGTATTAGAGGACCAATTTAACCAAAATACTTTATATACTCTATCACGTCCCCTCACATGAGAGTTCATTGGGACTTAAAATATGGATGCATCATGGGCTCTCCCATACCAATAGCTAATTAATATTCCACTTGAAAGGAGGGTTGAATGAGATTCGAACCCATGACCTTTGTGTCACTTTAGTGTTGATACCAAATTAGGGGATCAGCTCACCCAAAAGGCTTAAGCTGATGGTTGAGATCCGGGAATAGTTTATATACTCTATCAATAGGAATGGCTTGTTATTATCGTCTCTCATGACACAACACTTCCAATACCCGACACGTAAGAGAGGGTAAGGAAGTTGATGACAAGTCGCCAGAATATAAAAGGGTAAAATCGGATGACAAATCTTACTTTCGTTTCGCGAAATCACTCAACGGATAGATACAATTTGTCAAGATTTGCAACATTAACTCCTTGATGAAGTAATACAGAAACATAATATGGTCAGTTTTTTGTAATTTGATGTTTATTTGTTGTTGTTTATTACTCTATCCGTTCCTTAAAGATAATATCAAACAGTATTCACTGTTAAGATATGGATAATATTAATATATAAGATAATGGATCAAAAAGCTAAAAAAAATTAGAAAGTGAAAGGATAATTCAAATGATGATACGTTAATGACGTGATTGGCCCTAAATGGTGGTCTACACATGTAATTAAAAATTATAGAATATGTCAAAAATAAAATAAAGTAGTAGTGACATGAAACTTAAAGAATTTCAAATGAGGAAAGTGGTATGATTAAGGAACTAAGGGAGTAGTTGAATTGTTTTGAACGTTTTAGTTGACTTTTTGTTTCATAATTTATAATTTCAGATTTATTAGTTATCAATTTTTCATAATTTCAATTGAATTCTTGGATGTATTTTAGTGTTTTTATTCATATACTAATTATTGAGTTCAATTTCGGATTTGATTGTTTTTTGTTACTTTTTTTTCATTATAACAATTTTCGTTTATTTGAATTGAATAATTATTTTTTGCTACTACAATTTTGTTCATTTGAATTGAACACTTTCATTTTTTTTTTTTTTGTCATATATAATTCATTTTAATTGTATAATTTCAGATTTTTTTAGTGCTATTTGATTGTAATACATTTTTTTGTGTCTTATTTGGTTGTAACATAATTTTATTTTTATTTTTAGATTGAAATCAACTATCAACCATACTTGAAAAAAAAATGCACTAGCTTCCAAATGTGATCAATAATTAATATTGAACCAAAAATAGAAAATCCTCAATATGCCACTGTATGAGTCTATCAATTTGAAGAGGTTATCAATTTGAAAGCTTATACTAATTTTGGGGAGGTTATTAATGTAAAAGCTTCATCAATTTCTCTCTCTCTCTTTCTCTGTTTTTTTTTTTTTTTTAATTATTATAATACCTCATTAATCAATTACTTGCTACACCTATTTTTCGTGAAGATAAAAAATTCATTTGTTAAAAAAAAATCGGTTAGAGAAGTAGTACATGAATAAAGATGAAGGCTATTATCATTTTCCAATATATTCCACTTTTGAAAGGAAGGAGCCATGTGAACCTATAAGCACCAACCATATGTTAGATCACCAATACGGAGTATAATACTTAATTGACTTGAGTCTTAATATATAATACTGAATGGGAACATGAAACATGGAACATGAGAAATAAAATAAACAATTTATTAAATCCTACTAATATAGATACTTGCTACCCAAATATGAATTGCTTCTCTTTCACCACTTATAAAATAACATTTTTGCCTGAACTAAAAATAGAACAATAACCACATATTACATTTTTGTAGCCGACAATTATTCTGGAGTTTAACAATCATGTAAATCTAAAAATAATGATTACAACAATACAACGCAATAGCGATTGATTTTTATAGTAAAATGGTTTTGAACCTACAATTTCTTAACCATTGTCTAATTATATTCTATGATATTTTTAATCAATTTATTTTGAAACCCACAATTAGAAAATTGTAATGTCTCATATTCATCCCTAATCCTCCAATTTTTTAGAATCAGTATGTTTGATTTTCAAAATGTTTACATTAACCCAATCTTCATCTGTGTGAGAAGTTGTGACAAGTATTGATTAATAATTACATTCACAACCACCAAGAACAAAAACCATTTGAGTCTGGCTACAATATCCAAAAGAACTAACTATACGTTCAAATAGAACCCATATAAATTAAAATATACCATTTCAATCAAAATATATTTCCTCTTTCGTTTAATTGTACGACTTGAAGGAAATTAAATCTCATGCACTTCTTTGTATACGTTTAATTAAGTAGGATATTGGAACATTGTGGCATCAAAAAGGAGCAAGCTTTGATGCCGCTTCAACACTGTCTAAGTAACACCCATTATTGGGTAAATCTATGTTGAATTTTCATTAAAATGATGGGGACAAATATAAGAGCTCCATCGATGAGGGGTCCACCAGAAAGAACAACAGAGGAGCCAGTAAGCCTTAAGAATTCGTTGTGCACAGTTACTAGTGTATTTCTTACAAACATTGCAGGATATTGGAGAAATGTTAGTGTGTTATGGTGTAGGAATCTCATGAATATTTCGTTTAGCATAATTATAGATGGGTTTGAAGGTGACATGGAAAGGCAAGCAACATGCAAAGTAGAATTAAAACCATGGCATTTTTGGAGTAAGAAAGGGTATAAATCTTTTGATATAGATATCCACCACAAACAACAAGCCGAAGCAAATCACCAAGTGGATGTGTATTGGGATCTTAGATCAGCCAAGTTCACTGGTAGTAGCCCGGAGCCATGCTCCGACTATTACCTTGCACTTGTATCAGATGAAGAAGTAGTACTTTTATTAGGGGACTATAAGAAAAAGGCATATAAACGAACAAAAAAGAGACCAGCCTTAGTAGATGCAATGCAATCTTTAAAGAAAGAGACAGTCTATGCAAAGAAGAGTTTTGCAACTAGGGCTCGTTTCACAGAAGGAAGATGGGAACACGACGTTGTTGTAGAGAGCTCAACAAATGGACCTAAAGACCCCGAAATGTGGATTAGTATTGATGGAATTGTTCTTATACACATTAAGAATCTTCAATGGAAATTTCGAGGGAACGAAACAGTTGTCGTTAACAAAACACCTATCCAAGTGTTGTGGGATGTCCATGCATGGCTATTTTCTACTCCAGGATCAGGGTATGGATTGTTCATATTCAAACCAGGAGCACCAGACGTAGAAACTGATAGGGAGGGAAGCAATCGGAGTGGAAACAGTGATAATAGTTCTTATAGTATGTTTTATTCAATGCAACCTACTCACACGAAAGTTGTTGATTTTTGCCTTTTACTACAAGCATGGAAAACTGATTAGAACTGAATCATGCTATTCTGGTTATTAAGATGCATCTATTTCATTTGCTCATGTCACTAGTGGAAAATTTGCTATCCGTATTGGGCAAAATCGTTCATTTCGAACGGATTTTAGGCGTTATGTTTGTCGGGTTATAATTAATGAAAGTATTTGTATTCGGCCTTTGCCAGTTACAAATTAGTATCTATTTGTATCATACTTTATAAAATGCCGGATACAAATAGGGTCATTGGTAGTAAAATAAAACATATATATGTGACGCGCACGTCACAGAGCCCGTTACAAATACAAGCTATTTCTATTTGTATCTGTGTGGCCATTACAAATAACATTTTTTGCAGCGAAAAGATAAAGACCATTTGTAACCGGCATTTGTATAGGCCCATTAACAAAAAAAAAAAAAACAACAACAACAACAAAACAAAAAAAAACGAAAAAAACAGCTTTTTACACCACACCTTTATCTAGGCTCATCATCACTTTCACAACTTGAAACTTCCTTCATGATTTTAGGCTTCCTGACACTCCTAATACTCACGCTTTCTTTCTCTGAATCAGATGACTCCTGCTTCTTTAATTTACCCTTATGTGGCGTGCTACCAATAGAGGCAACCACTTTTAAAAATTCGTCCAAACGAGCCTTCAATTCAACAATCTTGTTTTGCATTCTCACTTACTTTGCTTGTTGCAATGAAAGACCCTTAGTGAAGTTTACTAGAATCAAGAACACTTGAGATTTATAGATCTCTCAACGAGAGCACCAAAAGTTGATGTGAATATTGATAGGAAATCGTTACTCACAATCAAAAGAATCTAGTTTCAATTCAGTAAAGAAACACCAAGAATTAAACTAGGGAATTTCAAATAAATTTTTGCTTGATTAAAGCCTCAAGCACCCTCAAACTCGATCAATTTTATCCTGATGTGAATTTAAAGCTAATAGCACCAATTCACAAAATCAATTATATTGCTTTTGAACGAAAACAATAAGGAAAAAAACGCACAACACTCAAATCGATTTTATTTACTCAAAACAATCTATATTTTTACAAAGAAATATCAAGACTAATTATAGAATAACCTAAGACTAAATCCTAACAACCTTCCTAGGACTAAAATAAACAATAAACACGTGAAAATAACAAGAAAAACGCCCCAACTTGGCCACTTGCACAAGTTGCACAACAAACTCAAAATAAGATTGTCACATCATCTTGCCACTTGATCTTATCTTGCTAACAAACTCTAACTAACTAGATTCTATTCTAACAACATGACTAATTAATTAATTAATTAATTAACAAAATAATCAGCAAATCCACCCAAAAAATACATGCCATTTTCAAGTTGCCTAAGCTCACAAAAATCGTCGAAAAAACTCACCATGTTGCTTCGTTGTTTTTGCGCAATTTTCAAGAACTTCTTCCAATCTTCAAGAAGTGCTTCAAGATTCAATCTTTTAATCAAGAAACCTTCAAAAAACCATTCTCCATGTATTTTAGGAAGATTATGATAATCAAGGGAAAAATTCATAAAAATAATCCCAACTATGGGCGTTCACCTAATAAAAGACCGAACTTTGATTAATCCAAAAATGGACCCAACTTTCATACCCATTTTTCAATTTTGGACCCTCTTTAATTTTAACTTGTAAAATCAAGTAAATCTTGCTAATTATCCAGTTTTTGCTTAAGCAGGACCACCCGAAACCACCACCACAACCATCCCTTCCACCCGAAACCTCCAAATATTAAGAAAAAACCAGATAATTAACAAGATTTACTTGGTTTTACAGGTTAAAATTTAGGAGGGTCCAAAATTGGAAAATGAGCATGAAAGTTGGGTCCATTTTTGGATTAATCAAAGTTCGGTCTTTTATTAGGTGAACGCCCATAGTTGGGATTNTTTTGCTTAAGCAGGACCACCCGAAACCACCACCACAACCATCCCTTCCACCCGAAACCTCCAAATATTAAGAAAAAACCAGATAATTAACAAGATTTACTTGGTTTTACAGGTTAAAATTTAGGAGGGTCCAAAATTGGAAAATGAGCATGAAAGTTGGGTCCATTTTTGGATTAATCAAAGTTCGGTCTTTTATTAGGTGAACGCCCATAGTTGAGATTATTTTTATGAATTTTTCCTAATCAAGACCCAACAAGAAATGAAGACACCTATGCCTGAAATGAGAAAAGCCTAGCAACTGCAGTGGGAAAAAACACATAGGAAAAAATGCTACCAATAAACACCATAAACACTAATGACTTCACTTGGTGAGGATTTTAGTTGCATGTGACCATGCACACATAAATGCTGGCTTTAGATGCACCCAATTACCTTGTGTCATCAAAGGCCACCAGTTCACCTAATGTTGCATTATTCTTAGCTGCATCCACCAAACCATCAAAGTTGTCCTGATTTATACCTTGATTCATATCAAACACCCTACCACCACTAGCCATACCTGATGTGAATTATATAAGTGGTACTTGCAAATAACACTCAAAACTCACGTTTGAATAAATTAAACTCCCACTCCTAGACGAATTTAATTGAAGACTAACTAATTAGCACACTCCTGAAACTAATTAATTAGGATCTAAATCCGATCTTCATTCCTGAATTCACGAATTTAAAGAAAGAATCTTGAACAATTAAACAATTTAATTTGCGCAACAAAGAAGCGGATTTTTATTGAATTTCAATGAATAAAAACTTGTGTTGTTACATAGAATCCTTAGGCTATTTATAGGAAAATATCTTAACAACTTAATAACAACCCTAAATAACTTAGACAACTTGCAACCAATTAAAAAAAAAACGCCACCTTTGTGTTTATCCACAAAACCGGCTTTCCACCTAAGCGACTTGCACAACTTGATCCTTATCTTGAATCATTTTGCACAAATCCTAACAAACAAAAATCTATTCTAACAAACTATCTAGAAATGAAATAAACAAAATAAAACCTTCAATTTTATCTTGTGGAAGCTCGCCAAAATGAAGCCCAAGAACCTTCTTGAGATCGCCAAAATCACGCATCAAGAAGCTTCACCATTTTATTGATTTTTCAAGAACTCTTCCAAGAATGCATCTTTAAATCAAGAAACCTTCCAAGATTCAATCATTTAATCAAGAAACTTCGAATAAACTATTCACCATGCTCCAAAGATAATCTTGAAGGAAAATTCTAACTAAAAAGACTCACATACTATAAAGCAATGTTGTACAAAATGAGAAAAACCCTATCAAGTGAAGTGGGAAAGAACTCATGGACCGAACCAACTTATTCCCTGAAACCACCATCTGTATCCATCTTGTAAAGTGCTAGTCCAATGTCTAATCCAAACATATTCAAATGGCAGACAAACATATTAAAAATTAACACCTTAATCCACCAAGTGCAATGTATTAGTGACTAATGGTGTTGGCTTAGGAAGCCACTACTCTCATTCATAGTGTCATCAATCTTCACCATGGTCACCCTTACCTGTGATTTATCTTTATCAAATCCAATAGGATTTAGTATAAGGTTAATTGGTTCATCCACTATTGTATTGATATAGGATATCTCACTTGCACTCAAATTCACATCATTCTCCCCTGGTTGAAAAGAATTTGCCCTCAAATTCACGTCATCCCAACATGGAATAAGTGAATCACCACTTGTGCACTTTTTGATTCGAAATATAAGCCATATCCAAATATTGAACAAAGTAATTATGGCACTCACCTTTTTAACCCTCATTGATTCTTGATTATGCTCCCCTCCTTTGAAAAAAAATACGACCTCGAATTTTTTCTTTTGTAGAGAAAAAAGAATGAATGACCACGAAAACATCATCATGATATCCCATGTCACAATTCGGTTGATGAACAAAAACTTTGAACATATGAGCACAACTTTGAATTGTATCATCGTTATTGAAATGACAAAGTACTCCTTGGCGATTTCGAACACCAAGAGAATTTTCAAAAAAGTTGGTGTTGAATAAATCATATCACCAAAATCATCTTCAATAACTTTCGTTTCATGATTGAACATATCCCAAATTTGTGAACAATCAATCAGTGTCGATTACTGGGATGGCTTGGGGACTGCAATCTCGTCGTTGTGACCTACTTCTTCAACATCTTGCGAAACTTTATTGGCATGATCCTCGAGTTCTGCATTCACTATAACATCTTCCAATGATAACATTAATTCAAACTCATGAATATAATGGAGAACTCTAGATTTGTCCATAATAAATGGTTTCGACTGTTCTTCTTGTAACTCTTCCAATAATAGTTCTAAATGTAGCTCCGAAGAAATTTCCACATTGTTAACACATTGACTCCTTATATGGCCAAATCCTTGACACTTAGAGAAATCCGGTTTGTTCCCAAGGCGAAAATATGAGAGCAAGTCCTGTGCAGACACTTTGTTGCTATTCCAATCCATCATTTAAAACTGTCCAAAATTTTGGATGAAAACATGAAGACAAAAACCAACCTAAAAAACTCGTCTATGGCTGATTTTTTGTGGAGATGTTCCCCTATATGTTTACTGCACTCTACCAAATTTTCCTGCACATAATCAAAGCCAAAATTCCTTTGTGTAATTTGCGCTAAAAATAGTCCAATAAATACGATTTTTGACCACTTGCAAGAAAACGATTACAAAACGATTCTTCCTCAAATATATTGATTCTTCGTAAAGGTGAAACGTAGAATCAAATAAAACCAATTTGGAGAAAAGAATCACTTAAAAATCCTTTGTAACGAAGGAGAACCAGCCACTTTAATTTTGCCCTCGAAACTGGAAAAACGGACAAAGTGAAAACAACAAACCAAGGATCGTGAAAAATTAAGAAATTCTTCAAAACCCTGAAATCTGATATCAAATTGATGTGGATTTTAAGTGGTACTCGCAAATAACACTCAAAAATTACATTTTAATCAATTAAACTCCCACTCTTGGACGAATTTAATTGAAGACTAACTAATTAGCACACTTGTGAAACTAATTAATTAGGATCTAAATTCGATCTTCACTCCTGAATTCACGAAATTAAAGAAAGAATCTTGAACAATTAAACAATTTAATTTGCGCAAGAAAGAAACGAATTTTTATTGAAATTCAATGAATAAAAACTTATGTTGTTACATAGAATCCTTAGGCTATTTATAGGAATATATCCTAACAACTTAATAACAACCCTAACTAACTTAGACAACTTGCAACCAATAAAAAAAATGTCACCTTTGTGTTTATCCACAAAACCGGCTTTCCACCTAAGCGACTTGCACAACTTGATCCTTATCTTGAATCATTTTGCACAAATCCTAACAAACAAAAATCTATTCTAACAAACTATCTAGAAATGAAATAAAAAAAATAAAGTCTTCAATTTTATCTTGTGGAAGCTCGCCAAAATGAAGCCCAAGAACCTTCTTGAGATCGCCAAAATCACGAATCAAGAAGCTTCACCATTTTCTTGATTTTTCAAGAACTCTTCCAAGAATACATCTTTAAATCAAGAAGCCTTCCAAGATTGAATCTTTTAATCAAGAAACTTCGAAGAAACCATTCACCATGCTCCAAAGATAATCTTGAAAGAAAACTCTAACTAAAAAAAGTCACATACTATAAAGTAATGATGTCCAAAATGAGAAAAAACCCTATCAAGTGAAGTGGGAAAAAACTCATGGACCAAACCAACTTATTCCCTGAAACCACCATCTGTATCCATCCTGTAAAGTGCTAGTCCAATGTCTAATCCAAACATATTCAAATGACAAACAGGCATATTAAAAATTAACACCTTTATCCACAAAGTGCAATGTATTAGTGACTAATGGTGTTGGCTTAGGAAGTCACCACTCTCATCTACAGTGTCATCAATCTTCACCGTGGTCACCCATACCTGTGATTTATCTTTATCAAACCCAACAGGATTTAGTATAAGGTTAATTGGTTCATCCACTATTGGATTGATATAGGATATCTCACTTGTACTCAAATTCACATCAATACCGCTGAACCACCTCATCCACCACCACCAACAACCTTTACTATTGGATTGATATAGGATATCTCACTTGTACTTAAATTCACATCAATACCGCTAAACCACCACATCCACCACCAACAACAACCTTTAATATGTATACATATATTTTTAAAAAGAAATTAGCGCCTCCCAAAACTGTTGACTCGTGGGACTGGCGGTTTTTGGAGGCGCTGGTGTCTTTTTTTTTGTATTTTTTGTATTTCTTTTTTATTGTTTTGACATAGAGATGGATGATGTGGTGGGTGAGTTGGAGAGGTAATGGTGGTGGGTGAGTTGGATGAAGTAGTGGTGGTTGTGAAGTTTTTTTAGAGAGGAAAAAAAAGTGAAATTTTGAAAAGAAAAAAAAAAGGCAAAAAGGAAATAACAAGGAAAATATGGACGTCAACCTAGTAAAAGGTAGACGTACTCTTCTTTGTACTTTGATTCTCCAGGATGCACTGAATACGGTGTATTATGACCTTCCTCCATGATTCTCCGTTTCAAATCTTCATATTTTTGTGGTAAACACCACCTTCCTTTGTACCTCAAGCTTCCATCTTCATGGATTTTGAAGTCCATAGCTTTTCTTGCTTTCAATTTCTCCATTATTCTATCAAATTTCACGTCTCCATCCTGCTTCTCCTTAATTTCCTCAAACAGTGTGGGTTGAATACTAAGATTACAAAGTAGTCCTTCCAACTCTCCCTCCTTCACTATCTCCAAGTTCATTCTCTCCATGTCTCTACACAGCTCGTTAGCGACCATTAAAGAATTCACTCCATGTCTAGTTTTACGACTTAGAGCATTCGCTACTACATTGGCCTTCCTTTCATGGTATTGGATATCTAGATTGTAATCCTTGATCAACTCAAGCCATCTCCTTTGTCTCATGTTTAAATCTTTTTGGGTGAAAAAGTACTTTAAGCTCTTGTGGTCCGTGTAGATTCTACACTTTACTCCATAAAACTAATGGCTCCATATCTTTAAAGCAAACACGATCACCGCTAGCTCAAGATCGTGAGCAGGATAGTTTGCTTCGTACGACTTCAATTGTCTCAAAGCATACACAATCACCTTTCTATTTTACATTAAAATACATCCCAAACCATTTTTAGAAGCATCATTGTACACATCATAAGAATCACTTCCATCTTGCAAAGTCAGCACCGGAGCCGTAGTTAAACGCTCCTTTAAGGTCTGAAATGCCTCTTCACACTTATCACTCCACACAAACTTACAATCTTTCTTCATTAACGACGTACATATGTCACATTCTTAGCTGTAGGCCACTCTTTTACTGCTTCGATCTTGGCTGGATCTACTTCAACTCCCTCTTTTGACACGAAATATCCCAAAAATGCGACTTTCTCCAACCAAAATTCACACTTCGAAAATTAAGCATACAATTTATTCTCCCTCAGTGTCATCAAAATTATCCTCAAATGTTCTAAATGTTCCTCCTTACTCTTAGAGTACACCAAAATGTCATCAATAAAAACTACCACAAACTTATCCAAGAACCATTGAAAGATCCTATTCATTAAGTCCATGAAAATTGCTGAAGCATTTGTTATCCCAAAAGGCATAGCAATGAACTCATAATACCCATACCTCGTACGAAAAGACGTTTTCGGTACGTCCTCATTAGTAATTCTCAATTGATGGTATCTTGACCTCAAATCAATCTTTGAAAACACAGTAGCTCCTTTGAATTGATCAAACAAGTAATCAATCTTCGGTAAAGGATACTTGTTCTTGATCGTCACCTTATTCAACTCCCTATAGTCAATACACAACCTCAAACTCCCATCTTTCTTCTTCACAAACAGTACTGGTGCTCCCAAAGGTGAAGCACTAGGCCTAATGTAACCCTTCTCGAACAACTCCTGTAACTGTTCTTTCAACTCACTCATTTTTGCAGGTGCCATCCTATAGGGTGCTTTGGAAATAGCTGCTGAACTGGCACTAATTTTATGGTAAAGTCGATTTCTCGCTTAAGAGACATCCCCAGAACCTCCTCTGAAAACACATCCAGAAGATCCCTCACTACCTAAATGTCCTCGGTCTTAGCAGTCTCAACATGATCTACATCCCTCACACTACAGAGGTAAATTGGAAAACCCCTCTTCACAAGTCTAGCAAACCTCATTACTGACACTATCTTGTTGTGTTTTTGGCCTTCCTGCCCTTCAATACCTCAATTTCTTACCCTTATTAACTAACGAAATCTTCTGTGGCTCACACAAAATCTCAGCCTTATGCTCACTCAACCAATCCATCCCCAGAATCACTTTTAAGTCACCCAAATCAAACTCAATTAGCACTAGTGGAAAAAACCTCAAATGATGCGGTTAAAAGGGGGGTATATGCTGCGGTTTTGGTCCTCAGCAAATACAGTAGCAGCATTTAAGGGTTCAGCCATATGCTGCGGTCTTGGACCGCAGCATATAATGTTGTTATATGCTGCGGTCCTAAGCAAAACCGCAACATATAAGAGGTTTTTTTTGGTGGGAAATCTGATTATATGCTGCGGTTTTCTCAAGAACCGCAACATATAATCAGATTTCCCACCAAAAAAAGTCTTATATGCTGCAGTCTTACAACAGGACCGCAGCATATAAGTACCCAAAAAAATAAAAAAAAAATAAAAATTTCGTTTTTGCATTTTTCATACCTAAAAGCTCATCAAACTGATAGTATATACACAAAACAACATTTTTCACTCAAATCATGACAAAAACTTAAACCTTAATATGCCAACATAATATACATCAATAACTGAAAATAGCAGTAGTACAAGCAATCGTGGCATCAAACAGAAGTGACCATCACCACCAGTCCACCATGAGCAGCAGCTGCCATGTAGGGTAATTCATGAAATAGCAGTATCCTCGTCGTGTTCACTGAACAATCAGAAAATTCAGGCAGAAACGAAGGGAATAGTTTAGAGAACAAGAAGAAGATTCAGGGGATCAAGCAGAAGATTAGTTCATGGATCATACTACCCCTTAAATCTACAGATTAAGGCACTTACTCACTCATACATACAATTATTCATTCAAACACGTTCATAAAACTAGAACGATAACATTCATTTATACATTCAATCATTCATTATTTTTTTCAAACACAATGAAATACCATAAGCAAAAACAGCATAAACAATCTGATATAACAACAACATCGGTAACAGTAACACAACCCCAAGCATCAACAGTTCAGCTCATTCATTTTATCGAATTCATTTCATATCATTTCAATCAACTTATCTTAACAAGCAACAGTAGCAGCAGGAAACTAACATAACTGGAGCTAACAATTCATCACAACATTAAATAAAAATTACAAAACAGAACAAAACCAACAAATAATTGGAGCTAACAAAATGAGATTAGAGAAGGTAATTCAAAAATGAACTCAATTTGAACTCACATAACAAGAACAATAATGATACCGAAGAAGATAATCCACATATGAACAATCAATCAATTGACCTGCAGTTGTAATCTATTGTATAACCCCAAGGGGAGACGATTTTCCCATATTTAACAGCTATAAACCTCAAACAATCATCCCTCGAAAGGGCTAGGGATATGTAGCATACAACCTAGAGTAAATAATATCCAAAACTGAAAAAAAGAAATGGGAAATCCATTGACATCATTCAAAATGTATACTTCTAACACATGATTTAACCTCAAAGTTTCAATCTTTTTAACTTTATAACACAAACCCATAAACAAAGAAACAGTAAAAATCACAAAAATGTAGTAAAAATCACAAAAAGAAATCAAAGAAATTATATTAATACCTGCAATTAGTGGCAAGAGCAGCAAGACCATCAGTAGTAAAACCTTCACAACTAACCAAAACCAAAGACTTAAAATTAAGACAAGATTTAGACAAAAGTTCAAGACTTTCATCAGTAACAACCATTCTTTTAAAATTAAGTTGTTCAAAAGAAGGAAATTTTTTAGAAAGAACTTTAATCCAAGTATGAACCTTAGCTCCCCAATCATAAGGCACCAAATTAAAAGATGCAAAATGAGGTTTTCCCTAACTATTTACAAAACATTGAAAAAAAAATCGATTCTTTGAAGTTGAGATTCATCTTTGCTCGACCAAAAACAAACAGTCACCTAGAACCCACTCGTAACCTCAAAAACATAACCAAACCTACAACAAAAAAAGGCCAAAAAAAACTAGTGGATATTCAAAATGTATTTTGATGAAATACGAATTTAACTCTCAGGTAGTTATCATCATAGAGTCTGTAGGGTCAAGTTCAAATGTTAATCACTGCCTCAACAAACAACTTATGAAAAGTTGGTGTGGCATATGAATAAATAAATGATGACAACATTGGAGTCGATCACAGCATACTCAATAGTAGCACACTACAAGTCATTAATCATTCAAGTAATTAAGGGACATGAGATTTCATTCAATTAATCCTTACTTTATTCCATTGAACGCCTCCTAACAAACTGAAAACAGTTGGGGTGGCTGTTCAATTGAAGAGTAAGGCAACAGGGACAATGATGTAGATATGACAACATAACCTTAATATGCCAACATAATATACATCAATAACTAAAAAGATTAGTAGTACAAGAAATTGTGGCATCATACAGAAGTAACAGAAGTGGCCATCACCACCAGTCAACCACGAGCAGCGGCCACATAGGATAAGTCCTGAAATAGTAGTCTCCTTGTCATGTTCAATTCATCATTCCATTCTTTCAATCAATGGTTTATATACTCACATCCAGTCAAACTAATTCATTCAATAATGCATTCATTTTCCCATTCAAATATTCACAACTCTTTCACTCTTGTATTCATTCTTTCATTTATTCAGTCATTTCAATCAATCATATTCACAAACTTCAGAATTCATCATTCATCCGTTCATCCTTTCACAAAACTTCATTTCACATTCAATCAATCATCCTAATTATTTCAGTCACTGAATCAATCATTCACTCAATCACAATTAATCAAATTCATCCATTTAATCATGCCTTTATTCATTCATTCAATTAATTTACTCAGTTTCTTTCATTCAAGCATAAAATCATTCCTTCAATCACTTACTCACTCATACACTCAATTATTCATTCAAACACGTTAATAAACCTAGAACGATAACATTCATTCATACATTCAATCATTCACTCTTTTTTTCAAACACAATGAAACACCACAAGCAAAAACAACATAAACAATTTGATATAACAACAACAACAACGGTAACAATAACAACACCACAAGCATCAATAATTTCCCTCATTCATCTTATCGAAGTCATTTCATATCATATCATTCAAATTAAATTAACAAGAAGCAGCGACAGGAAACTCAAAGTA
Organism: Suaeda aralocaspica; assembly: GCA_016808085.1. Classification (NCBI taxonomy): domain Eukaryota; kingdom Viridiplantae; phylum Streptophyta; class Magnoliopsida; order Caryophyllales; family Amaranthaceae; genus Suaeda; species Suaeda aralocaspica. The sequence goes on from PYUH01000831.1 coordinate 563,494, forward strand.
AAGAGATAAAGAAAGAAAGAATCATGCAAACATATTCATTGACATTCATTTTTTATCATTCATCCAAGAACTAAGGAAACAAGAGCAACAAGATTAGAGAAGATGATTATCCTTACAACAATCGAATGCTTGCAGCCTTTCTTCCAAAAATGATAATACTTGCTCCTCCCACTTTTAGCTATCCATCGAGATATCAATCCCCCCTTCACAATAATTCAAATCCTTAATTAGCTTTAATTTCTAGCATCACAAATACAAATGAATAAAGACTAAAAATCAATTACTCACATAACCTAATTCCCAAACACAATCACATAACCTTCCCTATTCACAACCTCAAAAAGAGATTCCATAAACCAGACCAAAACCCTTGAATTCTCATCTAGAAAAAAAAAAAATCAACCATATCCCACCCTAACTTAAAACTCGAAATACAAACCCACAATCAAATTCACACAACCATATTACAATCATTCAGATATGAATAAACTAGAAAGACATAGATATGTTCATAAACTAGTATTGAACTTCAGAACATTGAATAAAATATATAAAGTATATATCACTTTATTTACCACTTTGTTTTCTGCATCTTTCTCCCCAACTACCAGTATGTGGTTGTATTGTGACATCTGAGCTTCTCTTACTTGCAAAAGCTCAAATTTTCAGAATTTCATACATTGTCAGAATAGGATGATAGCAAAATCGCGATGGAAGTTGAAAATCCAACTACAATTAAATTCATAATATCAGATAATAACATGAAAAATATCATTAATCTACAATAATTTGAAGCCAAACACAGCAAACCTGCAATGTTGCACACTGGAACTTCCTCTTCAAGGCATGCACAGGTAAATTCCAAAAGTGGAATCCCAGCAGGTTGAACAAAGAGACTGAGTATCACTCATCAGAACCCCTACGACCACCACCAATATCACTCATCAAGAACAAAAACAACTAAATTAATAAAATTCAATAAATACATATAAATTAAAGTGAAAGGTGAAACCTTTTGAACAAAGGATTGCCAACTCACCCCAACTCAGAAATCTAAAACAAAAACCTAGCACAGGAACACCACTTCAGTCGCCGCCTTCAAATCCCTAAACCCATCAAAATAAAATCTTAAAAATCAACTAAATACCGAAATTTTACAAAAGGAATCAACAAAAAACTAGGAAAAACAACTTTACCAGAAGGAATTCATCAAGCCTCAAATAAACAAGAAGAGAATGATGATAGATTCATTCGAGTAGCGTCGAATGTTTGAAATGAGAGGATGAATGAATGAGAAATGTTGAGGACGGACGAATTCATGAGGTGAGTAAATTCAAGGATGAATGAGAAGATGAACGAATGAAATAAGTGAAAAGTATAGAAGAGAGGTAGATTTTTGTAGAGAAAATGAATGAGAAGATGGGTGAATAAAGAAGATGAATGAAATGAGAGAAAAGAGTAGCTAGGGTTTTTTTGTAAAGAAAAATGAGATGAGAGAGAATGAGACTATGAGAGAGGTCGAGTAAGGGTATGATACCCTTGTTTTGAGTGGGTCCCCATAAAAAAATGTTTTAAATAATAGTATTGTTATATCCTGTGGTTATTTAGTCTTATGGACCGCAGCATATAATATATATGATGCGGTCTCCCATGAAACACAACATATAATGGTCATCTAGTCTCCCTCCAATACTTTATGCTGCGTTTTTTCTTCGCATCTAAAAAACCGCAGCATATAATGGTCATCTAGTATCCCTCCAATACTTTATGCTGCGTTTTTTCTCTGCATCCAAAAAACCGCAGCATATAAGGTGAAGTATATAACGATTTTTCCACTAGTGCAGGTTAAACTTAAACTCCACTCCCTCAATTTCAATTAGAACATACAAAAATCTCCTTGAACACTGTACTTCTTGTTCTGATGATAACATTATTGACATATCTATTGTATCTAATTTTCCCAACACATGCATTAACTTTTCCAAAATCTTAGCGGATACAAAAGAATATGTGGCACTAGAATAAAACAAAACTTTATCAGGAAGAGAGTGAATAGAGAGCGTACTAGTAATCACATCCATACTAGCATCAGCTTCACTTCGAGCCATCACATTCAGCTTGATGCATTGCCTTTCCACCGATGTTTCCTTGGAAGCCTTTCGGCTGACCTCTAGTGGAATTCCCTTTGAATTGAGACCCTTGTCCATTGATAAGTTGATATTTTATATGTATTTTACCCCCGATCCCGATTGATTTTTAGCTCTAAGACGGCTCTTTTGGGCCATTTCTACTAACTTTTGCTATTTCGAGTGTTTGTTGTGCTTTTTATTAGATTTTACAGGAATCGATGATTTATCGTTGTTTTCCGAGCCTTTTGAAGCACTTGAAGAAGTTAGTGAAGAGTTGAAGTCATTCGGGAAGCTTAATCGAAGACTAGAAGTGTTAAAACGAAGAATTAAAGAAGCAATTAAGGAAGAACGAGCAAAAACCGAGAAACGAAGGCAAACAAGTTGCCCGCCCGGACCGAAGCTATGCGCCCGGGTGAAGGCTGCACGCCCGGACCCTCCGGGCGGGTGGCTCTGAAGGCTAATTTCCGCGTGTTTTCTCTTGTTTAGCCTAAGTACTTAAGTGTTTAGTCTCCTAATTAGTCATTTTACGCCTCTTTTACTTTAGAACCCTAGTTTTACTCTAAAATTCTCTCAAAGTGTAGAATTCTTTTCAATCTTTCAATCAATAATATTTAGGTTTTATTTCAATCTTAATTTTTGTTCTTAATTGATGTTTATTATTATTTTCAATTTATGTTCTTAGTTTTAATAGTTTTATGTTTAGATTTAATTTCTTGATTATTGTTGTTTTGTTTAACTTAATCATGTTTAGGATTTTAATTGCTTTTATTGATTTAGTTTTTGTTTTTTCAATTATGAGTGAGTAGTTCCTTTTCTAGGACTAGGGAATCCATGGATTAATTGATGATGTTTTGCTCATAAATATTAGTTTAACTATTAATGTGCTTGAATTCCCATTGTCAATTGTTATTGCTTTCAATTAAATACTGGCCAGGTTTAGTTGTTAGTTTGATATTGTTGAAATCGATGCCGAGAGGTAAGATTACCACAATTAGATCATAAGGACAATAGGCAAAACGAGTCTAAGTGAGCGAGAGCCATTAGAGGAGTTTTGAAGGGGACTAGATTCGAGAGAATTAGTGGACCTTAATTCAAGGAAATTGATAATCTAATAATTTATTTGTGTGCAATTCGTTGGTTAATCTGTGGTGAACCGATGTCGTAGGTTTAGTCATTAATTAAATTCCTTAATCAATTTAGTTCTGATTCTAGTTAATTTCTTGGTCACAATTGTAACTCAAAGGCCCTTTGCACAGTCTAGACTGTTTAGAACTAATAGGTTTAATTGCTTCCCTGTGGATTCGATCCCTACTTCCCTAGCTATATTAGTTAGAGTGGTCAGGTTGATTTTTGATAGGTGTGTGATAGCCTCATCAAATTTTGGCGCCGTTGCCGGGGAGGCAATTTTTAACTCTATTAGTCGGGTTTATACTGTTTTTTTTATTTTCCTTAGTCTCAAAGAACTTTTTGGTTCTTTGAGACAGTTTCTCATTATTGCTCGGAGTTGCATATTGTGCAGGTTTATAGGTTTATGCAAACCGACCACGAGCCTGACATTTTCATTTTCCCTGAGCCCGAGCAAGTATTTTTGAAGCGGTTGAGACTTAGTAGACGCCGAATATTTCTTCCTCGATCCGTGGAGGAAACCGTTTCTAATTTATCTCAGTTTTTCGAGTTCACCTTCAACCCGCTGTTTGATGGGTATTTAGAGGTCGAAATGGCTACCGAAGGAGAAGGACATGGTAGAGGACCACCACCTCCACCACCGCCACCTGCGGCCCGTTCATTGAGAGACTATTCCTTGCTTAGTACGGAGTCTATGGCTAGAGGTTATTCAGTACCTGATACCGATGCTGCTAATTTTGAACTGAAACCGGCCCTTGTGAATATGGTTGAACGAAATCAGTTTTTAGGGACATTGAAGGAGGATCCGAATCTACATTTGCAGAATTTTCTTCAATATTGTGATACTATCAAGCAAATGAATGTTTCCAAGGATTACATTAGAAGAAGAATGTTCCCATTTTCGTTGAAGGACAAGGCTAGAACCTAGTTGAATGATCTTAATATGGCTACAATTGCTTGTTGGGAAGACTTGGCTCTTGCTTTTCAGAGGAAGTATTATCCACCATAGAAAACTGCTTTATTGAGGAGTCAAATTACTAATTTCAACCAAGAAACAGATGAGTCACTTTATGATGCTTGGGAACGGTTCAAGGAGTTGTTGAGAATGTGTCCTCATCATGGGCTTGAGAAGTGGTTTTTGGTTCAGTCATTCTACAATTGTTTGAGTAATGAGAGTAGAGCCCTGTTAGATCCTGCTGCTAATGGTCGATTCATGAACCAGGAGGTCAATGCTGCATATGAACTGATTGATGAAATCGCTACTCATAATTTACAATTTGGTAACCATAGAGGGCATTCCAAGAAGGGTGGAAAACATGTAGTTGATGATAAGTATGAGAGTTTAACTGCACAGATCAATGCCATAAGTCAGAAGCTTGATAAGATTGGTACTACAGCTCCTTCACCATCACCTGTAGCTGCACTTTCGGGATGCACTGACCCTTTCTGTGATTCCTGTGGTTCATTCAGTCATAGTTCCCAATCATGTACCAGTTCAGTGGAGCAAGTGTGTGCCTTTCAAGCATACAAGAACAACCCATTTTCCAATAAATATAATCCAGGCTGGAAGGATCACCCATACTTTTCCTACAAGAACAATAGCAATGTACAGAATCCTCAGCAAGCTATATCATCTCAGCAGGCACCACAGCAGATGCAGAGATATGTACCACCACACCCACCAGGTTTCAACAGGCCACCACTATCAGCACTACCATTGCCAGTTCAACCTAGTGGTGGAATTTCAGAGCTGAAAAATATGATGTTGCAGATGCAGAAAAATATGGAGGCAATGCAGGCTCACAACAAGCACCTGGAGACTCAGATAGCTCAGATTGCACAATCAACTGCTCAAAGGCAACCAGGCCACCTTCCATCACAACCTACACCTCCAGTATCACAGGCATCACAGAATCCCTCGAGGGACCATGTCAATGCCATTACTTTGAGGAGTGGAACTACTTATGAGGGCCCAAAAATGCGTACTGATGATGTTAATTTTGATGATGCAGGTGGAGCTAAGAAGACTAGTGATGTGGTGATTGAAGATTTGGAGACAGTTCCAGCTAAGGAAATTGAAGCACCTAAGGAGAAGGTAGATGACACATCGATTGATACGATCCCGAGGTCACAGGTTAGGTTACCCTTTCCGAACAGGGTAACCAGGAGTAAGAATGATAATCATTTCAGTAAATTTTTAGATATTGTGAAGAATTTGCAGGTTACTGTTCCATTTACTGATTTGATAACTCAAATTCCTACTTATACTAAATTTTTGAAAGATATTTTAAGCAGGAAACGTGAGTTGAATGTGGTGGAGACCGTAGCACTTACGGAGGAGTGCAGTGCCATATTGCAAAACAAGTCACCACCTAAGTTGAAAGACCCGGGAAGTTTTTCTATTCCTTGTAATATTGGCCCACTATCTATTGATAAAGCTTTGTGTGATTTAGGGGCTAGTGTTAGTGTCATGCCTTTGTCTATTTGCAAAAAGCTTGATATGGGTGCTTTGAAGGTTACTAACATTACTTTGCAGATGGCAGATAGGACAGTGAAGTACGCTAAAGGTATTTTAGAGGATGTTCCGGTGAGAGTCGGGAAATTCTTTATTCCTGTTGATTTTGTAGTGTTGGATATAGAGGAGGATGCACATATCCCTATTATTCTAGGTAGACCATTCTTAAATACTGCAGGAGTTGTTATCGATGTAAAGAATGGAAATTTGACTCTTTCTGTAGGTGATGACAAGGTTACCTTTAACCTTGATAGTGCATTGAAAAATCCTATAATAGAACAATCATGTCATGCAATTTATACTCTTAATGAAATTGTTCTTAATGACTTGCCTCGATCCCCTAATAAGGATCTTCTGGAGGCTCCTGTGTGTTTGGATTCTATTGCAGGTGATGAAGATAGTGTTAATAACAAGCTATGTCAGGATCAAAAGAAAAGAAAATCCCGTCCCAAGAAACGTCGGAAACCTCGAAACCAATCTTCTCATGCTTGTAATATGAATACGAAAAATGATGAGGTTTTTAACAAGGAACGTGAAGCATTTGAGCAACCAATAACTCCTAATTGCTTTGATTATTTAACTAAATGTGGTTCACGTTCACTCTTCGATCCTCCATGAGCTATGAGGTAACATGGTCAAGCTAATGACCTTAAACAAGCGCTTTGCGGGAGGCAACCCGTAGTTAGTTTAGTTTTTAGTAGCTTTTTCATTTTTATTTTCTTAGTTTAGTAGGGACTTTAACTCTATTCTTGGTCTTGGTGAGGAGAGTGAGGGACTAATATTGTTTCCCAAGTGTTTTTGGGTGTTTTTGTAGGTGTTGAGCGACTTAAAACAAGGAAAAAGAGAGAAGAGCCGTATGCCCGGACCCCTCCGGACGGAACGACGCCCTCCGGGCGTGTGGCAATCGTCCCGGGCGCTCAATCCAAAACTAAACACTTAGATTTCTTTTGGAAACTTGGAAAAAGAGTTGTATGCCCGGATCCCTCTGGGCAAGCAACCCCCCCGGGCGCCCAGCCCGCGGCCCGGGCGAATAGACTATTCGCGGCAGATTCAAAAGGTCGATTTTAAACAGCCGTAACTTTTTGTCCAGGACGTTACAGGAGGCGTACGACCTATCGTTGGAAAGCTCTTTGAGTCTAATTTCCAATGAAACAAGAATCAAGTTAATCCAAATTATATTTTGTGAGATATGGTCGAAACAATGAGAGGTGGTCAAATTTCAATCCGTGTATGCTATATGCAATACCATCTACCACTCACGCCTCTTTCTTATCCTTGCACAACTTCATCCTCTCACCCATATACATCATATTACACCCCCAGGACTCCCTAAACCCCTCCACCATCTCTCTTATCTCTCGCCTTACTTCCTTCAGCATGANTCTTCCTTTAGCATGAGGACATTGCTGAGTTCGGCTTGGGGGAGGTAATTTTATTGCTATCTAGTGTAGTTTTATTATTTTCTTAGGATAGTCATATGGTTTGTACTACTTGTTAGAAGTAGGAGTTTACATATGACCAAAAAAAATGTACTGCTTTCATAGTCTAGATTTCTTTTTGCTTTTGATAGTTAGCTTTAGCTGGTTGATTGATTGATTGGATTGATGAAACTTTGTGAATGGTGACTTCCCTGTGCCCCGGATTTTATTTAAAAATGTTTTTGATTGATTTGGGCATGCGATGAGTTATGTTTTGGGAATTGCCAACTTGGACTTGAACTTGACTTAGCTTGAAACGATTTCTAATCTTGCCATTATAACCATGTGTAGAGTAGAGGCTCAAATATATTTGAGCCGCATACTTTATTTCTATGCTTATTTTCTTTCATGTGTGCTTAGTTCCTGGTGCATGTATGATCCATGATTTTGGCTTTTGACTCTAGTAGCTTGGCTTTGATATGTTTTGTTGTTGTGTTGCATTTTTTGGAGGTTTTGGAGGATTGGAAAATTGTGAAAAGGTTGTTGTTAAAGTTTAATAATAGGTCTCACATTAAGGCTCTGCATACCAATGTCTAGGCTAGTTTAATCAAGAATTAAAATGCTATACATCTTTTATTGGCCTAGTTATGTATATGTGATGATTTTGTCTTTGACATGTCATTAAGAGTCGTGAGCCTAAGTTGAGAAAAAAAATCTTGAAAAAAAAAAAAGAAATGAAAATGAAAAAAAAGAAAAAGAAATAAAAAAGAGTTGAAAAAAAAAGGAGAAATTGAAAAGATGTTGAAAAAGAAAAGGCTTGTGATATTTGGAGTAGTTGAAATGTAAAGTTTTATGGTGTGATGTGATTCTATGAGAATTGACTTGATGTTGCAGTTGATGTTGGAGATGTTGATTTTGATTTTTGATTGCTACATGCGTATTGCCCGCATTTACCACCACATTATCCCAAATTCTATCCTACCCATCACCCTAGCCACGTTACAAGCTCATAAAGACCTTTTTGATCAGCGTGTGCTCATTGTTTGCTTAGTTGTTTGCTTGAGGACAAGCAAATGTTTGGCTTGGGGGAGTTTGATAAGTTGATATTTTATATGTATTTTACCCCCGATCCCGATTGATTTTTAGCTCTAAGACGGCTCTTTTGAGCCATTTCTACTAACTTTTGCTATTTCGAGTGTTTGTTGTGTTTTTTATTAGACTTTACAGGAATCGATGATTTATCGTTGTTTTCCGAGCCTTTTGAAGCACTTGAAGAAGTTAGTGAAGAGTTGAAGTCATTCGGGAAGCTTAACCGAAGACTAGAAGTGTTAAAACGAAGAATTAAAGAAGCAATTAAGGAAGAACGAGCAAAAACCGAGAAACGAAGGCAAACAAGCTGCCCGCCCGGACCAAAGCTGTGCGCCTGGGTGAAGGCTGCACGCCCGGACCCTCCGGGCGGGTGGCTCTGAAGGCTAATTTCCGCGTGTTTTCTCTTGTTTAGCCTAAGTACTTAAGTGTTTAGTCTCCTAATTAGTCATTTTACGCCTCTTTTACTTTAGAACCCTAGTTTTACTCTAAAATTCTCTCAAAGTGTAGAATTCTTTTCAATCTTTCAATCAATAATATTCAGGTTTTATTTCAATCTTAATTCTTGTTCTTAATTGACGTTTATTATTATTTTCAATTTATGTTCATAGTTTTAATAGTTTTATGTTTAGATTTAATTTCTTGATTATTGTTGTTTTGTTTAACTTAATCATGTTTAGGATTTTAATTGCTTTTATTGATTTAGTTTTTGTTCTTTCAATTATGAGTGAGTAGTTCCTTTTCTAGGACTAGGGGATCCATGGATTAATTGATGATGTTTTGCTCATAAATATTAGTTTAACTATTAATGTGCTTGAATTCCCATTGTCAATTGTTATTGCTTTCAATTAAATACTGGCCAGGTTTAGTTGTTAGTTTGATATTGATGAAATCGATGCCGAGAGGTAAGATTACCACAATTAGATTATAAGGACAATAGGCAAAATGAGACTAAGTGAGCGAGAGCCATTAGAGGAGTTTTGAAGGGGACTAGATTCGAGAGAATTAGTGGACCTTAATTCAAGGTAATTGATAATCTAATTATTTATTTGTGTGTAATTCGTTGGTTAATCTGTGGTGAACCGATGTCCTAGGTTTAGTCATTAATTAAATTCCTTAACCAATTTAGTTCTAATTCTAGTTAATTTCTTGGTCACAATTGTCACTCAAAGGCCCTTTGCACAGTCTAGACTTTTTAGGTTTAATTGCTTCCCTGTGGATTCGATCCCTACTTTCTTAGCTATATTAGTTAGAGTGGTCAGGTTTATTTTTGATATGTGTGCGATAGCCTCATTATCCTTCCTTTCCCTTGTTCTTGGAGAAGCACTCATACTCACGGTGTCCAAGCTTGTTACACAAACGACAAGTCACTGGGTTCCCAACATAGTCCTTTCCTTGGTGATTGTTAGGACACTACTTGCAGAAGTACACACGACCTCCTTGATTAGCCATCTGAGCCCGATTCCCATTTCCATTAGCAGGCTTCCCAAAGTTTCCCTTATTGCCTTGGAAGTTATTGTTGAAACGAGCCTTCTTAAATCCACCATGACTCTCTTGTTGATTGAAGTTTCCTCCACCACCCTTTCTTTTCTCCCTCGTCTCACCTTCTTTCAGCAGCTCCTTCTTCTTCTGGTCTAGGGCATACAAATGTGCAGCTTTACCATATAGCTCTTCCAAAGACTCAAAGACTTACCCGGCTAATTGTAACTGGATGTCTATGGGTAACCCTCTCTTGAAACGACTAGCCTTCAATTTTTGGTTGCTAAAGCCTCCTTAGTAAACCCAGACAACTCTATGAATTTAGAGTAATACTCAGTAACGAACATACTCCCCATCTTAAGATCCAGAAACTCATCATCTTTCTGTTTCTGAAGGAGCACAGGATAAAACTTATTGCGGATCTGTTCTTGAAACACAACCCAATTGAATCCTGACAAAGCCCTAATCACAACTTCATTTTGTGACCACCAAAGATCAGCTTCTCCTCTCAAATACTAAACTACATGGTTCACCTTAAACTCTTCTGGACACTCAACTGCCCCAAACAGCTTGTTAAATTCTCTCAACCATCCCTCTAAAACAGTTGGATTGGGTTCTCCTTGATGAGTTGGTGGCTTACTTTGAGCAATCTTCTTGAAATGTTCCCCAACAGGGTCATTACCATTACCATTTCCTCAAGTAGCTAATTGTTCAGCTACAATACCTAATTGTCTCACTACATCATTCAACTGATTGTTGTTATGTTCAACCATCCTATTTCTTCTGTAGAGGGAAAAGACCTTTATATTGAACTATGTCTAACACTAAGTTAGAACAACATAAACTCATAACAGAACATAAAAACATTTTCTCAATTCGTCTCACAAAAGAAGTTCCCCTTCTTTTAGAGCGAATGATTCACTTAGTTTTGATCGTTTACACAACCATTAAAATAATAATAAAGCACATAACAAATAAAAATAATTCCCTTGGTTCTACTTTACTTGAGGCTTTATTTTCTAAAAGAACTAATTCTTTTATTATTTCATTCTCATAAGAATTCTTATTGGTTAATTTCTCCTAATATTTCATTATGGCTCACTGCCACTTATTCACTAAGAAAATAACAATCTAAAATGTCCAACATTCTAAACATCAACAATACTAAACAATATTAACTAACTCATATCTATAACAAAACTTCTAAACATTAACATTATCCTTTATGTCCTTCGACGTCACATATTTCTTAGGTATAAGCTCGGGATAATCTTTAACATCATCTTCCATGTCCACCTCAGTATCTTCATCCATGTCTTCGGGGTCAAGCTCATCTTCTTCCTCAGAATCAGACACTAGATCCACATACACTGGAATGATTGGATTTGGATTCTCAATTTCATAGCACGAACTATCCTTCGATCCATAGCTTTGAGAACTAGAAGTAGCTTCTTTTTCACTCATATCATAATCCTCCTAAACATTTGGGACTGGTGTGGGTGGGGTCTCCTCACTTGCATTGGACTCTTGAAACTCCTGCTCCTTTCTTGCAATATGACCTTCCAAATATCTTCAATCGCAACCCTATTGACCAATTGAATCCTTATACTTGGCGTAATTTGGAAGTCCTCCAACAAAATGAAAGTCACTGAACTTTGCCTTAATCTCCAAGTGGGGTGGATGATTTGGCAAACAACTAACAGTTAAAGCAAACATAAGATCGGGTTGGTCCCACTGTGGTAGGTTCAATATTGTACTCATGTACCAACAATAGAATCGAATCTTCCTAACATATTGAGGTGGACTCTCATAGTCCTTCTTTTCCAATGTTCCCACCTGATTTTCCTTACTAGGCATGTTATCCACCATCCTGCAGGACACTTAAAATTAATGGGCCATCCTTCCCACAACAAAACCAAGATAACAGTTCTAAAACAAAAAGATCTGGTGACTAACATACAACTTCTTTTACACATTACTATTCACATAAGCAACATCTAAAACATGTACTTAAATGCATGAAAGAACATATCTATCCTACATGCCCAAACTTCCTACCAAATCTTACCACATGATATTAAAGCAATAACACATAATACATTCCTGATCCCTTGCATACATGCACATGTAAATGATTTTTAAACATTTTTTTCCAAAACATTCTATTTTTGTAAATTACAATTTTTAGAAAAATTTTCATTCATTAACTTCCTAAAATAAGAAATTACTCTTTCCCAAAATAAAACTTAGGGTACCCCCAAAATAAAATTTTATTTTATTTCGAAAGCTAAGCTCTGGTTACCACTTTGTAACACCCTGGAATTTCCAAACTTCCTTCCCTAGTTTTTCCGGAAAACATATTATAAATAATAGAGATAGTAATTATTAAAACTCCTACATAACTAGGAAAAACCAAAGAATTACCGCCAACGTGATAACGGCTAAGGGATTTATCAAAGTACTATAGCTGAAGTCTTTTAAAACCAAAACCAATCTTTAAGATACGAACTCAAAAATAATCTTAAAACTAAAATCAAACAAAAACCAAAAGAAAATCCACTTAAAACTTTATTACACTTTGGAACCATATTAATGGCCTTCAAAACCAAAAACTTTATACTTCGGAAATAAAAACACATCAAATAATAGTTAACTAAATCCAAAAGCAAATAAACTAAGAAACTACGCAGACTACAATGCAAGCACTCTCGCTCCAGCCCAGCATGAATGACTTATGCCCACTTGTACTTGTAGCTTTCTCTTATCCTAGACAACTACTCGCCAACAAGTGGTTCATCGTAGGGCCAAGTCCAAGACAAAGCCATGCACACGTGAAAATAAGATAATCACCAAATAACAACCAATTTACACGTGAAAATCAAGATGCCCTAAGCTTCCAATAAACGCACAAAATACTCACCACTATGCTTCGCCATTTTTCTCCATTTTCAAGAAAGTGTCTTCAAAATTCTAGAAACCTTTCAAGATCCAATCTTTTAATCAAGAAACCTTCATGAAGTCATTTCCCATGTCTTTTATGCTGAAAATGATGAACTAGACTCAACAAGAAATAAAACACAAAATGCCTGAAATGAGAAAAACCCTATCAAGTGTAATGGGAAAACACCCATAGGTAAAACAAACTTATTCCTCTAATCCCACCAATCTTTCCCTTGATTTACGTGCCACTAAAGTGTGTGTGATCATGCACACACAAATCCCTACCTTGGATGCTCCCATATGGCTTGAATATCTATAAGAATTCAACTCACCCAAGGTTGCACCCTTGCTTGCATTGACAAACAAACCATCGAAGTTGTGATTAACACTTGTATCAAATGTTCTTGTAACATAATTAATGTTTTTGTAATGCCAAAATGTCTTGCTATTCCATCACCCTAAGCTTCTCTCACCGGTAACTCTCTGATATAACACTTAGGAATGCACAAAAGATTTCCTTTGAAGAGAAAACCGTCATGCAACACATAAGACCCAAACTCCCTTTCGTCATTTGTGCCAATACAGGTCCTTAGTTCTCATCTTGCTCATAGTATTGTGTTATCAAATCTAATCCAAGCAACTTGAAATTCAAAACACCTATGAGAGCATACCTTCTAGAAAGTGCATCGGCTACCACATTTGATTTACCAGTCTTGTACTTGGATGAAAAGTGAAAAGATTGTAGAAATTCCACCTACTTAGCATGACGAGGATTCAACTTATGCTGTCCATTGATATGCTTCAAAGCTTCATGATCTGAATGCAATATAAAGTGATTTAGCCTTAAATAATGACACCGATGATCTAAAGCTCGAACAATGGCATAGAATTCCTTATCATAAGTAGATAAGTTGATGTGAATTTTCATGTGAACAAAGACTCACAAGGATGGAAAATTAAATTCTTGAATTTCTAAAGGCTTTGCCACCAAAATTCTTGAATTTAGGTTCATAACTAGTCTTTAATTAACGCCTAAGCACCCTAAAAGCCAATAATTAATCTTCACAAGTTTCTGAAGGAAAATAATCCACCAACCTACACAAATAACTTCGGATTTTTTTTTGTTTTGTAGAAAAAAAAAAAGAAAAATTTTCATTAAGCTCATTAATATGATTTGTTACAATGATAATTGAGACTATTTATAGTTATAGCCATCAACTAAAATCCTAGCAAACTAAACAAACCCTAAACAAACTAGAAACTACTTTACCAACTAAAAAATTCGGACTCCCCTAAAGAAATCACATAAAAAGCAAACTTATCCACTAGTTGATCAAAACACACATCAACTAGCACAACAACTTGCATAAATCCTAACTAACCAAGATTTTATTCTAACAACCTAACTAACAAAATAAAAAAAAGATAATCATCAAAAATCCGCAAAAAAACACGTGAAAGTCAATTTGCCCAAAGCCCCTAAAAATCGCAAAAATACTCGCCACTTGTCTTCGCCAATTTTTGCGCCATTTTTCATGAACCATTTCCAATCTTCAAGAAATCTTTCAAGATCCAATCTTCTAATCAAGATATCTTCAAGAATTCATTTCCCATGTCTTTTAGGTTGAAAATGATGAACTAGACTCAACAAGAAATAAAACATATAATGCCTGAAATGAGAAAAACCCTAGCAAATGCAGTGGGACAAAAACCCATAGGCAAAACCAACTTATTCCCCTAATACCACCAATATTTCCCTTGATTTGCGTGCCACTTAAGTGTGTGTGACCATGCACACGGAAATCCCAACCTTTGATACACCCATATGGTTTGAATCTCCATAAGCAATCAACTCACCCATGGTTGCACCTTTACCAGCATTGAAAAAAAAAACCCTTCAAAGTTGTGATCCAAACATGTATTGCTATTCACACTTGTATCAAAAGTTTAACTTTTCCCCATTAAACTTCTAACTGAAATAAGTAATTTGTCTCTTATCTTGTACAATTTCTCGCCACAAACCTTCGCTAGTTTTGTGCCATTTTCAAGAAAACATTTCCAATCTTCAAGAAACCTTTCAAGATCCAATACTTTAATCAAGAAACCTTCAAAAAACCATTTCCATGTCTTTTAGGTTAAAAATGATGAACAAGACTCAACAAAAAACAAAACACACAATGCCTGAAATTAGAAAAAACCTAGCAAGTGCAATGGGAAAAAAATTCATAGGTAAAACCAACTTATTCCCCTAATTCCACCATCTTTCCCTTGATTTGTGACGTGAATATTGATAGAGAAATCGCCACTCACAATCAAAGGAATGTATTTCCAAATTCTATATAGTAATCAACAAGAATTCGAATTAGTTTTCGAATAATTTTAAGAATTGATTAAAGCAATGAGCACCATCAATCCTAAGACTATCCTTACTCGTGAATATAAAGCTAGAAGCACCAATTCACTCAAACAAAACAAGATATAATTGTTTTTGGATGAAAACAATAAGAAACGCACATCACAATGTGTATTGATTTATTACTCACAAAACTTGAGTTGTTACAATCTAATTTAAGGCTATTTACAATATAACCCGTCAACTAAATCCTAACACCCTTCTAACACACAAATAAATCCTAAACACACTATAAAACACATGAAAATCGTCCTACTTGGCCACTTGCACAACTGGCTACAACAACTCCATCTACTTACACAACAACTTGCACAAGTTGATCTTACCTAACCAACAACTTGCAAAAATCCTAACTAATATAGTTTCTGTTCTAACAAACTAACTAAAATTTGAGGAAAATTAGGGCTTACAGTTTTCTGAATAATTTTCATTGTTTATTTTTTGAATTCGTAGTTCTCCATCTGATTTTGTGTTAGGATTATTTGTATGTTGTTGAACCTGTCACGATTATTGCTATTAATGTACATATATTACAATGTTAGATTCAACTATAAATTATAGGGTTTCAAAGTAGAGAGAGAATTAATTTTATTAGCAGCGAAAGATGAGAGAGAAGTAGATTAAGGGCAATATGAGAGAGAAGGATGAAGTAAAAAAAAAAAGAGGGGTTATATATACGTTTGTAGCAGGAGGGTGTTGTAGGGGCCCCGGATTTTAGGGTCCCAAATTATTTGGTCACCTTCTCCAAACCGACTATAGGTTGAGTTAAACTTAAAAAATTGACTTAAGGAAAGATGAAATTGAATTGTTTAGAAGTAATTTGCAAAAAAAAAAAAAAAAAACAAAGAGCGTAGGAATTTCAGTCGCGCTAGCGTGGTAGCGTCACAAACTTTGACACGCTGACAGTGTAGCACAGCAAAGTTTGTCACACTACAGCAGTAGCGCTACAAACTTTGTAACGCTGGGACATTAGCGTGACAAAGTCTGTAGCGCTGCGCTATTTTAGAGTTTTTTATTTCTAATTATCTTTTTTCAAGTGAGATAATATCAATGAAAACAAACAATGCTAGTAAGGAGTCGCCAATGAGTTTTAGGAATCAAACTAATAAACCGTGTATTTAGATTGATTTGCGAATTGGACACGAATACGGGACGATAATCTAAATTGCACGAATAACCCTTTCGATCCCATGGGGATTACACCAAGTTATAATCTTACGAACCAAAGGTTGGATTCAGGGGTGAAGGTACTAATATGGCGGAGTGCGTCATATTAGCTCGTACCAGCCATTACTAGTTTTTTCTCAATTATACACAAGTTATGTAAAGAACCACAAAATAATAATTTACAACCTAACACAAAATTACTATTATTTTGGTGAAATCATATAAAACTAATTAATTTAGTCAAATTGTCGTTAAGATTAATTTAAGGTACCTAGCATGATACAATTTGTCCAAAAATTATCTTAGTTTAATGTGATAAATTAATTCAAATTAATTCCTTTAACAAAACATTGTGAAAAGGTTGAAAAAATATACAAATAAATAAATACAACAAACAATACATAAAGTTTAATTTAAGACTCTCAGAAACTTACACTTCTCGCTTGATTATTGTTTCTTCGAGTATTAATTTGGACAAAGTTTCGAATTTAATTCGTAATAATAAGAAATTAACCCACTTTATTGGAAATGAAATAAAAAAATAATTTGATGGAGAAAAGTTTAAGTGTAATGAGAAAAGGAGAAAAAGAGAGAGAAAGTAGGTTTAGGGAAATGAGATAATGTCAGTTTTGGAAGTGTGAGAATGGGTAGAAAAAACCAAGAGAGTCAAGAGGATTGTTTTAGAGGAGGCAAAAGGGTATTTATAAGGAAAATGTGTAGCGCGACATGTTTGATCACGCTGGCCAGGTAGCATTACAAGTTTAGTGACGCTGAGCTGCCAGCGTGACACAAGCTGTCACGCTGCGCAGTTAGCGCTGGCTTGCTTGTCACGCTGCTGCGCCAACACGACTTGCTGTGTCGCGCTACGCTAAAACTCTTTTTTTTTTTTAAATCAAATATTGGGGTTATATAAAAATCCAATAATATAAATGGGTTTTTTAAAAAATATTTTGTAATTTAAGAAAAATAGTAAAATAAAGTCCAATAACATCAATTGTCCAATAATCTAGAGAAGTGGGTTTTATTGTTCATCATGGAGTTTTACCACGGGACTGGGGACTAAATTAGGTGATGTGAATGTTGATCAAGAAAACCGTCACTCACAATGGGATATTCTTATTTATGTTTTCTCTAAAGCCAAGCACCGAGAAAATCGATCTAAGTCAAATAGTTTTATGAATTGATTAAAACTACGCACCCTCAATTCTTAAAACTATCCTCACAAGAGTCTAATGCCTAAGCACCAACTCTTTTAAGATCTTCAAAAATTCCATCACACTCGAAAATTTTCACACCTTCGGTTTTTTTTTTTTTTGGTTTGTTTTGTAGAAAATAAAGAAACTTAAACAATCAATGTATATTGAATTCACTAATCAGAATATTTATAAGCTAATGTTGACATTATTTATAGTCATAATCATCAAAAAAATCCTAACTAATCTATGCTAAAATACACACATAAACATAGGAAAAATCACCCTAATTTAGTGACTCATCAATGACTCACAAGATAAGAATACCACATCATCACTGCATGTCATGCAACTTGCTAAAATATCCTAACAAACTCTATCTAATCTAAAAAATATCCTAACAAACTTATTCTTACCTTGCTAATCAAGATAATCAATAAATTACAACCAGATTTACACAATAATATGATTTACCCAAATCCCCCAAAAATCGTCCAAATTGACGCAACTCCCACTCGACCAAATTTGCGCAATTTTTGCGGTTTTTCTTCAAATCTTGAAGAAACCATTCAAGATTCAATCTTTTAATCAAGAAACCTTCAAGAATTCATTTTTCATGTTTATAAGGCTGTAAATGATGATTTAGACACTTCAAGAATTAAAAGACTCATAGGCAAAACCATCGTATTCCCCTAATTCCACCATTCTTTTCTTTGCTTCAATGATCAAGTATTTTCGTGTGTCACCATACACACCCATGACACTAGTGGAAAAAACCACATTTTCTCCGGTCAGACCCCCCCTTTTTGATCCGGGTTTCGACCGGAGTAGGTGTGGTAGAAGCAATAAGTATAGAGACTTATTGCTTCGGTCGTGACCGGAGCAAAAGGTATGACTTTTTGCTCCGGTTCTTAACATGACCGGAGCAAAAAGTCTATTTCCCACACAAAAAGGAGACTTTTTGCTCCGGTTCTTTGAATGACCGGAGCAAAAAGTCTATATCCCACCAGAAAAGGGACCTTTTGCTCCGGTTCTTGAAATGACCGGAGCAAAAAGTCCATTTTCCCACCAAAAAAAGAGACTTTTTGCTCCGGTTCTTTAAATGACCGGAACAAAAAGTCCATTTTCCCACCAAAAAAGGACTTATTGCTCCGGTCATTTAAATAACCGGAGCAAATAGTAGCCTTAAAAAACGAAAAAAAAAATTTTTTTTTGTTTTTTTATGCTCAAATGAAAGCCAAATGATTAGGAATACATAAAATATCATTTTTATAATTAAATTGTTCTTACAACACCTCAAAATTACAAAAAAAATAAAAAAAATTTACTACATCACATCCTAATCCTTTGGGGCTACCGCTTTCCTCTCCTTCTCCGTCACCTCTTCATCCTCCTCCACTATCAAAAAAACTAGACAAAAAAAACAACTCAGCAACATCACCGACATTGGGGAACCTGTAGTAAAGAACAAAAAACAAAAGTCACAAATGAGCTAGAGAAGAAAAAGAGTCGTTTTTTAAACTATCAACAAGAATTCACTTTCCTATGACAACCATGGCAATTCACATTCACCTTGAGAACCACAGTCTGTAAAAAGGTAAAGAACTAAGTTACATTACATTACACTACACTACACAACTGATATAAGCTTAACAAATAAGAAGAAGAGAAATAGAAGAGACTAAAGTATTGAATAATAAAAGAAGATCCAAAAAAACCTCCATGCTCAAAATTTGGTGTTCAGGTGGCATTTTGAAGCACTATATTCTTGATGTTGAAGTTTTAAAACTACAAGTTTTTTTTTTTTTTTTATCTAAGTTTTTGAGTTATCTAAGTATCAAAATTAATACTTGTACTCTGATTCATTAAACAACTTTTAAGTCATTTCATTGTAGTTCCCAGAGCCATGACAAAAAATAAACCTATAGTAAGACCATGACTGACATCCAAATTCAACAGCAGGAATAGCAAACGTAGTGTTACTCATAGCACAACATCAACTAATGACCAAAGACTGGCTTTACAAAACTTTGGAACATTCAAAAAATGAACAATGTTTTTAATCAATTGAAAGTATAAAATTAGAATACAAACCATGATTCAAATTCCTCATGAGAAGAAAAAATATCGAGCAAAATGAAATTCAACAGTGACCACAGCTTAGCCAAGTTGTTCTGCAATGTTCCTGTCAACAAAAGTTTGCTCTCAATGGGCAAACGCTTCAACTCTTTAAACAATTTACAACTTGAATTTTTCAGACGATGGCCCTATCAAAGAAATAACCCCCAACTGTACTTAGTCGTCTATAACTAGGAATTACAAACCACAACACAAGACAGGAAAAAGAGCCAGCGAATTGGAATCATACTTCATTAACAACAACACATTTCCAGCAGCTCAATGAATTCAGTATATAATAAGTCGCGACTGACAAAATATTTATTTTCAACATAAGTATTTAAATAGCCATCAGACATATGAGAATATGAAAACCACTACTCTTGTTTTTTCCTATTTGGAGTTGTCACAGCCAGAACAATCAAAGACGCAACCCAATGGATGAGGTTGGCTAGATGAAACACTATGCGGAGCTACCCTTATGACCTCTTGGTGAGTATCTTAATCCCTATGTAAAAGCATCCCAACACTCACTCAACAACAACTCCTTACTATCAAAAATCACTACATATAGGTCCACACTATATACTACTGTACTATTATACATCTTACAAAAAAGATCAATGAATACATGCTTTAGTTGACCTCGGCACTTTGACAGGAGGACAATCTGATCATTCAAGGTCTTCCAGGCCTTGGCTTCGAAACATAATTGGAGAATGTCACAAACAGCCTTTTTAACTACCCCAACATCTTCAGCAAGTCTCATTTGCTTTTCTAAATTCAACATAATTAGGGAGGTAATTGGTTTTTGGATGAAGCTCCAGATTTCCTTGATTCTCCTGTATAACAAAGAACACACATAGACAAGGCAAAATCGCAATGAGAAGAATGAAACAAAAACTCAGCGTGATAATCTTAATTTGAAATATGACAAAGATTTGATAAAGAGTCCTAAAAAGAAGAAAAAAAAAGAAAGGAAAAAAAAAACAGACAAAAAAAAAAAAAAAAACTCAACGTGAAAATCTTAATTTTGAAGGAGCTTCATCAAAAAATCAATTACCTCCCCAAGCAGGAGTGAGTCAAGAAAACCAACAGGAGTGACTTTGCTTGGCTTCTCGTATTCACGAATGGTGAGTGTTTTAAGCTTTCACATCACACAACGACAATGAAGCTCGTGCAGAAGCATACGACACTTGCAGAGGTAATCCTAACCAAATTATATTATATAAAAAAAATCTTGAAGTTGTAAACTATAGGTATGGTAATAATAAACCTCTACATATTAGCAACATGAATTTGATATGAAGATTGTTGACCTACCATATTAGCATATATTATGAGTTCTTCCAAGAACCGTGACTTTTTTTTTAGCAAGCTAAAGATGTTTAGCAAACAATTCCCATGGATTTCTGATCGACGGCAGAGCTAAGGGAGTCCATTTATCATTATGAAAAGCCATTCTCTAATCATTTCCACAGGATTTGATTTTAATTTCTGGTAAGAGTGAAAGAAAATAGCAATATTCCACTTATTATCATTCATTCATATAATATTATATTATATTATGACAAACTAAGCAATGAAATAGCACAATTTAGAAAACCTAATTGAAATGCCTTTGATAGATATGAAGTATTTATCAAAAATGTAAAGGTTGAAGCAGGAAAATTCCCCTGTTTTATCTTAGAGCACAACACAATAAATTATTTTGGCATGAGACTTGGATCGGTCTCATTGAAACACAATATATTAAGGTTATGTTAAGGTCTAAGAAAGGTCCATAAGTCTCGGCTCCAGCAACCTTACTCAAATTTCAACAAAATCAAACTAAAGTAACTTAACACAAGAAAAGCTAGAACTTTTTCGAATTTCCTTAGCAAAAAAAAAAAAAAAACAACTTAAACTCCATGAATTCAAAATTTCACTCTAAAGTTCAACCACAAACATCTACAAAATCTCATACTACCAAGTAAACATCACAAATTTCCAAACCTTAACCTCCACATCACACAATTTTATCATCAAATTCATAATTCACAACAAATAACCATCAAATTAAACCATAATTCACATAAAATTCATCAATACCAAATCAATTGTTGAAAATTAACAACCGAAATAACAATCATAAAACAAAAACAATAACAAGTATACCTTAGAAGAAGCCTTAAGCCGTTTTTCAGGATGTTTATCAACCGGCAAACTCTCCGCAACCGTCATCTGAGCAAGCGCTTCTTCCACAGTCCTCCCTTCAATCAAATCATCCTCTCTATTCTTATTCTCAACCAAAATCATCCTCTCATACTCCTCCTCCTCCGCCGTTCTACTCTGCGTCATCTTCGCTTCCTCCGCCTATCCTCCTCCTCCTTCTCTCTCCTCCGCTGTAACTCCGCTTCCGTCACCTTCGTCACTATCATTGGGCCTGAAACCCGGTTCGCCTTCTTATCGGGCGTTTTAGGGTTTTTCGAGAGGTTGTTCGCCATTGTGGGTTATGGGTTGGAGTTAAGGTTTCAGGGGTAGGGCTTTTCGGGGTGAGGAAAGATTGAAGATGATGTTATTGATGAGGGTAAGAGTCTTGAAGATGATATGATGATAATGAGGCTGAGGCTGAGGCTGAGAGATGAGTGCTAGAGGTGAGAAGCCGAAGAGAGAGAAGGAGAGAATGAAGAATAGGGTTACATTGAGGGTAAGATAATTGTGTTTTCCGAGTTTTGAGTTTTTTTTTGTTTTTTAAAAAAATTCTTACTTTTTGCTTCGGTCAAAAGAACCGGAGCAAAAAATCAAAAAACTGGAACATATAACTTTTTGCTCCGGTCCCAATATTGACCGGAGCAAAAAGTCTACTTGTCTTCCTCTCAATAGACTTATTGCTCCGCTTTTTTTATTTTACCTAAAAAACCAGAGAAAATATAATGTAGCATATGTCAATTTTTCCACTAGAGTGATGATGTCTTTGAAGATCCCAAAAGCCTTGAATCTCCATAAGCCATTATTTCCCCCATACTTGTATCATCTTTAGAAGCCATTATCAAACCTTTGAAGTTATCCTCTTGTTTCGTATCATCTTCCTCTTCTTCAAAAGAGTTTGTCCTCAAACCTCGAAGTTGATCATTAGGAACATAAGGAGACAAATCACCAATGTTGAACGTGGCATGCACACCATATTCTCCTGGCAATTCGAGTTTATATGCATTATCCCTGATTTTGCTCACGATTTTGAATGGTCCATCACACCTAGGCATTAATTTGTTTTTCCTTTGATTAGGAAATCTTTCCTTTCTTAGATGTAACCATACCAAATCTCCTTCCTTGTATGTGTGTTTGGTTTTATGCTTGTTAGCTCTTGTCTTGTAGATATCATTCACATGCTCAATCCTTGCTCTAACCTGTGCATGTAACCTCTGCATATATTCAATTTTAGCTAAAGCATCTTTGTGAACGAGCTCACCTTTAGGAATAGCCACGAAATCAATAGGTAGCTTGGGATTGACTCCATAAACAACTTAAAAAGGTGAATGCTTAGTTGCATATGTAGGTGAACGATTATAAGCAAACTCTGCATGAGCTAATTTCAAGTCCCAATCTTAATGTATCTTACTTACCAAACCACGAAGTACAACGCCTAGGTTTTTGTTTGTGACTTCAGTTTGACCATCTGTTTGTGGATGATAAGAAGTGCTGAAGAGCAATTTCGACCCTATCAAACGCCACAATGATTTCCAGAAATAGCTCATGAATTTTGTGTCCCTGTCACTTACGATTGTTTTCGGAAATCCATGTAACCTAACAATGTTTCGAAAATACAATTCTGCAACATTGACATCATCATCAGTCTTGTGACAAGGTATGAAGTGAGTCATCTTCGAAAACCTGTCAACCACAACAATTATAGCATCCTTTTGCCTTGTAGTTCTAGGCAACCCAACTATAAATTCCATAGTGATATCATCCCAAGGAAATTCTGGCACGGGCAATGGTGTGTAGAATCCTTGATGGAAGGATGCCTTGGCCTTTTGACAAACAACACATTGTGATATTACTGCTTCAACATCAGCAATCATTCTAGGCCAATAGAAATGCTCTTGCAACATTGTCAATGTTTTTGTGATACCAAAGTGACCTGCAATTCCGCCCCCATGTGCTTCTCTGACTAGTAATTCACAAATACTGCACTTAGGGATGCAAAGTAGAATCCCTTTGAATAAGAATCCATCATGTAGCACATAAGATCCCATTGAACCCTTCGAAATTTGTGAATAGATAGGTCCACAATCTCCATCTTGCTCGTAATTTTGTTTAATCAACTCCAAACCAAGTAATTTGAAATTAAGAACACCAATGAAAGAATTCCTCCTTGATAAAGCATCAGCAACCAAATTAGATTTGCGTTCTTTGTACTTTGATGAAAAGTGAAAAGAGTGCAAAAATTCAACCCACTTAGCATGCCTTGGATTGAGTTTATGTTAGCCATTGATATGCTTCAAAGCCTCATGATCAGAATGCAATACAAAGTGACTTGGACGCAGATAATGACTCCAATGATCCAATGCTCGAACAATAGCATAGAATTCTTTGTCATAGGTAGAGTAATTCAACCTTGCTCCATTCAATTTCTCACTAAAATAAGCTATAGGCCGTTTACCTTGAACCAACACTGCACCAATCCCCACGCCACTAGCATCTGTCTCAACCTCAAAAGTTTTCGAAAAATCTGGCAAAGATAGGATAAGAGCTTGACAAAGCAATTTCTTCACCAATTCGAATGCCTTTTGCGCATCTTTAGTCCATTCAAACTTCTCTTTGTTCTTCTTAATACACTCGATCATAGGTGCTACTACAGAACAGAAACTCTTCACAAATATTCTATAGAAAGAAGCTAAACCATGAAAAGCACGTACCTCGGTCACAGATTTCGGAACTGGCCATGATTTAATACCTTCTACTTTCGAAGGATCAACTGAAACACCATCCTTAAAAACAATGTAACCTAAGAATGTGACACTTGAGA
This sequence comes from Suaeda aralocaspica, assembly GCA_016808085.1. Classification (NCBI taxonomy): domain Eukaryota; kingdom Viridiplantae; phylum Streptophyta; class Magnoliopsida; order Caryophyllales; family Amaranthaceae; genus Suaeda; species Suaeda aralocaspica. Next base: position 588,088 of record PYUH01000831.1, read on the forward strand.
CCATGAACGAGCACTTTTCGAGCTTAGCATACATCTTCTGCTTTCTCAAAGTTTCGAACACTTCTCTTAGATGCTGCAGATGATCTTCCACACTTGCACTGTATACCAATATATCATCCAGATAGACAACCACAAACTTCTCAATGAAAGGTTTCAAAACTTCATTCATCAATCTCATAAAAGTACTAGGAGCATTAGTAAGACCAAAAGGCATAACTAACCATTCATAAAGTCCTAGCTTAGTTTTGAACCCTATTTTCCATTCATCACCCTCCTTCATTCTGATTTGATGGTAACCACTCCTTAAATCAATCTTGGTAAACACTTGTGAGCCAAATAATTCATCCAATAAATCATCTAATAGAGGAATAGGAAACCTGTATTTGATGGTGACGTTATTCACTGCTCTAGAATCAATGCACATTCTCCATGATCCATCCTTTTTAGGAACAATCAATGTTGGTACTACACATGGACTCATGCTTTCCCTAACATACCCCCTTGCCATCAACTCTTCAATCTATCGTTGAATTTCTTTATTTTCTTCTGGATTGCACCTGTAAGCTGGTTTATTAGGAATCTGAGCTCCGAGAACCAAATCAATCTGATGTTCAATTCCTCTAATGGGTGGCAACCCTGATGGCAATTCGTTAGGAAACATGTCTTGAAATTCGTGCAACAAGGGGCGCAACTCACGAGGGATGCTCGTTGCTTTCTCTTGCACTTCCTTAGCCATTAGCACATAGAACTTCTAACAATCCTTAACCTCTTGCACCATGGCTTTCTCATCAATCAACAAAACACCCTTCTTATTGCTCAATTCTTTCGAAAACTTCGAACTTTCTAAAGGTTTCAATGCAAATGGTTTTCCTTGTGCCTGTTTTCTAATGATGTATATGTTCGTTCTCCCATCAAACTGTACGAATCTATCATATTGCCACGGTCTTCTAAGCAATATATGGCACGCATCCATATGACACACATCACAGAGCACCTGATCATCGAAATTTCCAATCTTGAAACTAACCAAAGCCTGTTTGTTCACCTTGATGTCACTTGTGTTACTGAGCCAATGTAACTTGTATGGTTGAGGATGTTCAGTTGTAGGAATTTCCAACTTGTTGATCAACACTGTGGAGACTAGATTAGTGCAACTACCTGAATCAATTATCAGATCACACAATCTTCCTAGAACATTGCACTTGGTGATGAAAATCTTATCCCTCTGATTCTCTATAGGTGGCGCAACTTTAGATTGCAAAAACCCTTCGGAGGACTAAACTCTAGCCATTCACCTCAGGAGTAATTTCCTCAATCTCCTCTTCATGAGTATCATAATTTCCGCCATCCTCCTGTTGTTCATTCTCCTCTTCTTCAAAGTTTTCATCATCTGCCCAATTTCGAGTAGTATGAACCCTTGAATGAGGACAATCCTTCTGGATATGGCCTTGAACTTTGCACTTGAAACACGTGTGTTGATCAGGGGGTGGAGGCTTAGTAGCAGAGCCTTTATCCTGGATATATGGAGGAGGTTTCAAAGTGGATTCGAAATTTTGTTTAAATGAAACAATGGCACCTTCTTTCTTCACAAAGGGCTTCGAAAAAGTACTTGGTTTTTTTTGAAAATTGCTTCTCAACCCTAGATGCAACCTTCATCAAAGGTCCAGTAAGGTTGTAATTCCACCTTTTCTCTTATTCTCTCATCTAAGCCAGCAACATAACGAGCAACTTGATGATCCTCTTTTTCTTCTACATCGCAGATGGTGATCAAATTGAGGAATTCAAATGTATATTCTTCAGCTGATTTTCGATCTTGTCTCAAAGTATGCATCTTTATAAAGTTGCCTTGCTCGTAATCTTGAGGAACAAAACATCTCCACATCTCCTTCTTTAATTTCGTCCAAGTGGCTACTTTGGACTTCCCATCCTTCTTCCTTTTCTTTTGCATACCTTCAAGCCACAAGCTAGCCAAGCCAGTCAATTTTAATTCTGCAATCTTGTATGATTTTTGATCATCATACTCTTTATATTTAAAAATTCGTTCAATTCTTCTTAGCCAATCCAAGAACTTTTCATGATCCAAACTTCCACTGAATTCAGGAATATCCAATTTAAGATTGCAATCATCATCCTTAGGCCTTTCCTTCTTTCTGCGCCTATTCATAGGTTCTTCATTACTAGAACTTGATGAGTATTGTTTCCTTGGTTTTCATGCAATCCTTGAGCTTGCTTGCTCATTATCAGAACTAGAATCCGTCTCCCCTTCACTGACACCCTTAGACTTGCTTGGTGATTTCAATTTTTTGGCAAAGTCTTTCATGGTGGCCTCAAACATAGCCTTTAGTTCTTCGATGTCTTTGCGCAATTCCTCTGTGGTGATCTTAGGAGTATTTACCTCATCAGCTGACATGATTACTTTTGTTTCAACAATGCAATTGATACCAATAACCTTGAGTATTAATGTCCTCTCAATTGAAAGTCGAATTATTTTATGAATTGATTAAGGCTACGCACCCTCAATTCTTAAAACTATCCTCACAAGAGTCTAAAGCCTAAGCACCAAGTCTTGTAAGATGTTCGAAAATTCCCTCACACTCAAAAATTGTCACACCTTCGGGTTTTTTTTTTTGGTTTGTTTTGTAGAAAACAAATAAACTTAAACAATCAATGTTTATTGAATTCACTAATCTGAATATTTACAAGCTAATGTTGAGATTATTTATAGTCATAATCATCAACAAAATCCTAACTAATCTATGCTAAAATACACGCATAAACATAGGAGAAATCACCCTAATCTAGTGACTCATCAATGACTCACAAGATAAGAATGCCACATCATCACTAAATGTCATGCAACTTGCTAAAATATCCTAACAAACTCTATCTAATCTGAAAAATATACAAACAAACTTATTCTTACCTTGCTAATCCAGATAATCAAAAAATTACAACCAGATTTACATAATAATATGATTTACCCAAATCCCCCAAAAATTGTCTAAATTGACGCAACTCCCACTCGTCCAAATTTGTGCAATTTTTGCGGTTTTTCTTCAAATCTTCAAGAAACCTTTCAAGATTCAATCTTTTAATCAAGAGACCTTGAAGAAGTCATGTTCCATGTGTATAAGGTTGTAAATAATGATTTAGACACTTCAAGAATTAAAAGACTCATAGGCAAAACCATCTTATTCCCCTAATTCCACCATTCTTTCCTTTGCTTCAATGATCAAGTATATATTTTCGTGTGTCACCATACACACTCATTATGATGTCTTTGAAGATCTCAAAAGCCTTGAATCTCCATAAGCCATTATTTCCCCCATACTTGTATCATCTTTAGAAGCCTTTATCAAACCTTCAAAGTTATCCTCTTTTTTCGTATCATTAGGTGTCTACAGTTAGCCCCCACTTTAATTGAGTCTGAGTATGACGAAAGTCAAAGTATGCTCGAATCGCTTTTCGAGACTTCCATATTCGGAGCCGAGGGCTCCTTATTAGCCAATGGGTGTATCAAGATTTTAGAAAGCAATGGCTTCCAGAACTTAAAAAAAATTTGTTTTCGAAAATTGGAATAGTTATTTTCTAATTAATCGACTTTCTTACATTGAAATCGACATATAGAAAATAAGTTTCAATAAATTCATTTATTTATTAAAACGCTTTAAATTCAACTTTATAAGCAAAAATAATAAATTAGTTTGTTTATTACTAATCTAGTAAATTCGCTTATTTACTAAAATATCTGAACACAAAAGGGTAATAAATTCGCTTATTTATTACTATTTTAGTAAATTCGTTTATTTACTAAGAACATTTGAAGAAAAGGTAATAAATTTGTTTATTTATTACTATTTTTGTAAATTCACTTATTTACTATAATAAGCGTTTGAATAAAAGATAATAAATTCGCTTATTTACTAAAAAAAATATTTGAAGAAAATGTAGTAAATTCAGTTATTTACTAAGAATATTTGAAGAAAAGGTAATAAATTTGCTTATTTATTACTATTTTTAGTAAATTCAATTATTTATACTATTTAACAAATTCATATATTTACTAAAGAATATTTGAAGAAAGGTAATAAATTCGCTCATTTATTACTTTTTGAGTAAATTCGCTTTATTATTGAATTTGTTGAAAAAAATATTTACTAAATTCGCTCACTATCACTATTTGGAGTAAATTCGCTTTTTACCGAAATCATTGAAAAAAATGTAATAAATTCGCTCATTTATTACTTTTTTGAATAAATTCGCTTATTTACCGAAATTATTGAAAAAAAAGTAATGAATTCGCTCATTTATTACTATTTTGAGTAAATTCGTTTATTTACCGAAATTATTGAAAAAGTGTAATAAATTCGCTCATTTATTACCTTTTTGAGTAAATTCGCTTATTTACCGAAATTATTGAAAATGTGTAATAAATTTGCTCATTTATTACTTTTTGAGTAAATTCGCTTATTTACCGATATTATTGAAAAAATATAATAAATTCACTCATTTATTACTATTTTGAGTAAATTTGTTTATTTACTGGAATTGTTGACAAAAGCTAATGATGTTGTCGTAAAATCACAAACCTTAACTCAATGTATTTTTCCTTTTGAGTATTTTGGATAAAGGAGTGAGAAAAGGGATTAACATAAAAAAAAAACTCAAAGCACTTGAAAAAACAGCAAAGCACAGTCACGAACGCTAGCTTTGTAGTGTCACAAAGCCAACCACGCTAATGCGTCAGCGTGACAGTAGAAAAGGCACTAAGACCTTCAGCGTGTTCTTGCTATCACGCTCCCAAGTGAGCATTTCTTTATTCGTTGTGTTTGAAATGTTGCTCAAATTATAAAGTTTGATGTTCAATTGATAATACATGGTAGTGTTGTGTAGGGACATTGGCGTGGTTTCATTGCTGGGCTTGAGTGATGGTGCTGCAGAATTAATCGCGCTACATGTTGTAGCGTGGCAGAGTTAGTCGCACTACGTACTGAGGCAACGTGTTTGGGTTTGTGACGCTGAGGTGTTAGCATAGTACATTGTCTTGCGCTACTCTGCTCTTTCCTTTAAGTGCTTTTTCTTTTGTAATGTAAGTGCTTCTATCTCAAAAATTCTTTAATTAAGTTAATTTTGAGAAATATGAGATGAATTTGTGCTTACATGTTGATTTAGGAATTATTTGTTATAACTTATTCAAATGTAGTCATACAAATGTTCAAGCATAAGTTTGTTTTATAATGATTATTGAAGAATGCTCCAAGCATTGTAAGAGCAGTATGCTTTTATTTTATTAAACAAAAGTGCTTTGACAAATGATTCTCTAAATGATGTTATAGAATGAAGTATAATGCTCCATGAACTATTGAGAAGTGCTATTGATTAGTATGACTCGTTAGCTTTTAAATGTCATGATTATTATATTTTGATATTTGTAAGAGTGATAGGTTCCTAATTTAATAATCAAAAGTGATAGTGCTCTTTATTATTTTATTATAAGAGTAAAGGGCTCTTAATTAATAATCAAAAGTGAAGATGCTCTTGATTAATTTATTTTATTAAGAGTAGTGGGCTCTTAATTTATAACAAAAAATGGAAATGCTCATAATGTTTATGAAGCAATGTGCTCCAAGAATAAGAAATCAATTATCCCATTATTTAGTATGATAAAAGTAAAAATGCTCTTAATTTTTCCTCAAATGACATAGCGCAAGAAAATTAGTAGCGCTGTTGCTGTAGCGTGACAAACTTTGTTGCGCTACGCTATGGAGCACTGCATAATTTGTTGCGCTTGTTAAGTAGCGCTGAAAATGTTGTGGCGCGCCTCATTTAGCGCTACAAAGTTTGTGATGCTATGCTTTTTTTTAATTTTCTAGCTCTGTTTTTTTTTTTTTTTTTTTTT